>VMDO01011757.1:0-65309 GCA_007922755.1 Pedetes capensis
AAAAAAAAAAAGAATTATTTAGTTTCAAGTGACAGAATGTATACCTAATTGTTGTATTGTGTTATATGGTTGTTTGGTGCTATTGAGTCAAGTCCGACTCATATTGACCCTATGCACAACAGAATGAAACACTACCCAACACTGTGTTATGCATACAGTCATTTTCTATTTGGGCCCATTGTTGCAGCCACTATGTTTCTTCTCATTCTGAGTCATGCCACATCAGCAAATGGATGTCCCAGGGTTTCATACCATTCTCATCATTAATATCCACTCTACTTTGAGGAGGCAATTCTTCCTCAGTCAACTTTTGAATCCATTCCAACCTTGGGGGCTCACTTTCCAGCCTGCGATTCTGTACTATTCATAGGGTTTTCCATGGCTAATTGTTTTGAAAGTGAGCTGCTGGGTCCCCCCAAGAAAAGAGATTTTGGCTTATGGAATTGCAAAGCCCAGAGGGTCCTATAGACCCAGTCTCTGTTCAGCTGCCTCCTTTCCTTTCCTCACTCTTGACTTTATTCAGACATTCTCTCCTCTGTTGTTCCAAAGTGGTCTCAAGAAGCTCCATGTTTGTCTTTATAGTTCTAATTCAGTTGAAAAGAAAATATCCCTCTCTTTGAGCAGCTCCGAAGCTCTGATATTCCAAATCCTTTGCTTGAATAGGGACTCATGTCCAAATTTGAACTAGGCTTGGTGACAAAAGAAATGAAGATTCTTGGCCAAGTCAAAGTTATGTACCTGTGCCAGAAGATGAAGGCAGTGAGGGTATCACTTAGACAATAGGTACAGAGAGCTTGAGTGGGAATATTCTCTAGAGAAAAAGTATGGGGCCGGCATAAGAAGTTGAGGCAGTGAGTACAAAGTTGCAAGTACCGCAAATGTCTGCTACAGATATTTGTTCCCTATGATCAACCACAGAAGAGCACAGTAAAGTGAAGAGAGAGGATCTTATGACAACATCTGAAGTCCACTAAATTGGATTCTCTAGAAATGGTGCCTTTAAGTATTATGTCCTACAAAGGATATGTTTGCAGCAGCCAAACACTCAAATAAGTGGGAAGCCCCTCTCCCTGGCCCAAATTCAGATAACATTTTTAGCAAAAGTGCTATCACAGATACTTTCATGATTAGCCAAATTTTCCCTTTGTCTTACTTACCTCTGATAAAAATAACAATAAAACTTATCTATATGTAGACATTATATTTTTTAGAATATTTTCCCATTTATCCTTTTCATGTGGAATATTCCCAAGGTATTTTCCATTTTATGCTAAAGTACATTTGCTTTGCATACATATAAAAGTGTTATAGGGTCAAAGGGAATGGACCCTAAAAAATTTTATTTTGAGATTTATTCTGAATAACTATTTCATAATTTTCTTTTTCAAATATAATTTTATTAAGCCTAATCCACCCCATGTTAAATTTAAAGTTAAATTTCTATATGCAAATTCAGAGGCTTATATTTAACTCAGTTAACTATTCTGCTTTATTCTTTTTTGAGGTGTAGAGAAATGGTAACATTTAACTCATTTTCTCCATCAACTAAGATGTTTTGAGGTCTAGTTTGTCATGAAATAAACACTCTCCCTATCTCTTGGCCAAACTCACATTACATAGTATGAGATTAAAACAAAGCTTCAATAATTTCTTCATCTATTCCATATTACTCTCAACCCAATGGCTCCATAAGCAAAATATCTACACATTTCCAAGGCCAGACATGTGTGGCATGCACTTTAGAATTCTTAATCCAAGATTTATGATCCAGTTCAAATTGAGGATGGTGAGTATGAATTGAGAAAAGACTCAGGAGAAGAAGCCTCCTAAATTCTTAACATCTGGATAGAACATGGTAGAGGAAGGGGAATGAAGATATTGAGTTTGGGTAAGAGAGAAGATTAAGGACAGTCTAAAGGTTACACTTGGCATGCATATCCTTTTAGTCAAATTGTCAGTGATAGAAAAGCAAAGATAATGATGCATCTCTTGTTTAACTCTTAACTATTTGACTATTTGACTCCTTTCCTACTAATATTCAGAATCCAATTTCCCTAGGGTCACCTATGTTCTAAAATTACGAAGTGCAAGGACCTACTCTTGTTTTTATGGTATTTGATATTTGGGTTTTTTGTTTGTTTTGTTTGCTTGTTTTTCAGTACTGAGGGGGTTGATCCCAGGGCCTCACCTTTTAAAAAAAATTTTTTTTGAGACAATGTCTTGCTGAGTTACACAGGCTGCACCTAGCCTAGAACTTATGACCCTGCTACCTCAGTCTCCTGAATTGCTCAGATTAGAGGCATGCATTACAATTCCTGGCTCTTAGTTTGTATTCTTAACTCCTCTCTCCACATAATTCTACTTCCCAATGGCTTTGATGGCAGCATTCACCTTAATGACTTTTCTCCTATTTCTGTGGTCTTTCCTTTCAATCTCTTATCATTCAAGTCAGAAGCTGAAAGTCAGCCTAAAGTTATCATAGATATTCCATAGTTATCATATATTATATCATATATCATATCATAAATCATCATATATCATATCATATATCATATCATATATTATCAGATATTCCATAGTTATCATATTCCATACTTACCATAGATATTCCTTCCCAAACACACTTAATTTTGACAACTTTGTTCAGGCATAATTGCATACCGTAGGATTCATTCATTTAATGTACATAATGCAATAGTTTTCAGTATATTCACAGAATTGTGTAATATCCACCACAATTAATTTTACATTTTTATTGCCCTAACAAGAAATTTTATATTTATCAGCAGTCACTTTCCATTTCCCTCTAGCTTTCTACCCCTGCAACTTCTCTAAACTACTTTATGTATCTATCAGTTTATCTATTCTGGATGTTTTATATAAATAGAATTGATCATATATGATATGCCTGCAGTTATAGCCTTGTGGCATCCTGTCCTGTCAGATCTCGGAAGCTAAGCAGGGTCGGGCCTGGTTAGTACTTGGATGGGAGACAGCTTGGGAACACCAGATAATGTAGGCTTGGGAAAAGGACCCAGTGACCCACTCCCAAAATTCAATCCGCCATCGAAAACCCTATGAACAGCAGAGAAGCACTGACAATAGTGACAATAGTGTTTCTCCTGTTGTATGTTGGGTCTCTATGAGTCGGATACCGACTCGACGGCACCTAACAACAACTAATATATAATATAGTCTTTTATGACTGTTTTGTTTTATTTAGCAAAGTAATTTTAAGGATTGTCCATAATATGGCATGTGTCAGTATTTTATTCATTTTAATTATCAAATAATCCATTTTACAGACACACCAGATTTTGTCTATATATCAGTTGATGGACATTTGGATTATTTCTACTTTTTGGCTATTCTGAATAATATCATCAGCATTTACGGACAAGCTTTGCTGTGGATGCATGTCTTTTACTTCTCTAGACCATATCCATAATAGTAGAGTTGCTGTGTTATATGGTAAATCCATGTTTAAATTTTTTGAGAAACTGCCAAGTTTTACAAAGTGGTTATATTATTTTTATTGTCACAGATGATGTTCCAATTTCTCCACATCATCACCACTACATTTTTGTATATTTAAATTTTTATAATTACAGCTATCTTGTCATTGTTGCTGTTAGGGGCCAATGAGTTGATGTCCAACTCCCAGCGACCGTATGTACAATAGGCAAAACACTATTGTTAGTGCTTCTCTGCTATTTATAGGGTTTCTAATGGCTGACTTTTTTGGGGGGAGTGAGTTGTCAGGTGTTTCTCCCAAGTCTACATCACCTGGTGTTTCTAGGTGGTCTCCCATCCAAGTACTAACCAGGGCCTGACCCTGCTTAGCTTCCAAGATCTGACGGGATCAGATACCACAGTGGTATAGCTGCAGCCATCTTAGTGGGTATAAAGTGGTATCACATAGTTTTGATTTGAATTTCCCTAATTATTAAGGGTGTGCTATTTTATCTTGTTATTAATGACCAGTTTGTTTGGAGAAATATATATTCAGCTCTCTTGCCTATTTTTAAATTGGATTATTTGTCTTTTCATTGCAGAGTTTAAAAGTTTCTTTATAATATTCTGTGTATAAGTCCTTTGTCAGATATGTGATTTAGGAAGATTTTCTTCTATTTATGGGTTGTCTTTTCATTTTCTTTATGATTTTCTTTGAAGGACAAAGATGTTAGTTTAGACAAAATCTAATAGATCTATTTTTCTTTTGTCACTTGTGATTTTGGTGTCATATCTAAAAAATCACTACTTAACAGAAGATTTACTTTTGTTTTCTTCTAAAAGTTTTATAGTTTTAGTTCTTACAGGTAGATCTATTATCTAGTTTGAATAAATTGTACTGTGTGAGGAACAGATATAACTTTATTCTTTCATATGTGGCTATCTAGTAAACCTAGCACCATTTGTTGAAGATACCACTAAATTTTCCTGGAATATTTCTATTTACTTGTTTTTAAGTGCTATGTATTTCAATATTAACAGAATACCATCATCTGGGTAGCTTATACACAGCAGAAATTTATGTCTCATATTTCTGGAGGCTGGAAGTCCAAGATCAAGGTGTTGTCAGATCCAATCTCTGATGAAAGTCTGCTTTTTGGTTCACAGATGGCTATCTTCTTGTCAAACCTCACATGGTAAACAGGATATATGAGCTCACTGGTGTCTCTTTCATAAGGACATTAATCCTCTTGATGAAGGCTTTAGGTTCATGATCTAATGACCTACAAAGGCCCCACCTCTTATGATCATCTCAGAGATTATGATTTCAGTGTATAAATTTGGGGGACTCATAAGCAGTCTACCTATAGCATGCCAGACCCTGTTGCCTCTATCTTAGAGAACCCTATTTGTTTTCACTGGAATTGGAGAATACATACATATATACATGCATAAGTGTGTATATATATTTGTCTTTCTGCATTTAATAATAGGGAGAGAACAGAGTAAATGCAATGAGAGAAGAGATCCTATTAAAGGGAGGGAGAAAGGCTGAGAAATGAAATGACATTGTACAGTGCAAAGAGTTTGTATGGCAAACTTGAATTTTGAATCCAAATTATATCTACAAATGTATTTCTTTCTGTAAACAAAAAGATATTTAACACACATTAACCTTCTTTATCATGGTCTATAACATGACTTGTACAAATCCCATAATGGCATTTATGGAGTGTCTATTCTGCTTCAGGCTTTCTGAAGTTTTTTCACTTAATCCTTACCATTTTGCAATGTATAGATGAGTTTTTCAGAAACACTTACTGATACTGTTTGTTGTTGTTAGGTGCTGTGGAGTCTACAACAGAAAGAAGCACTACCTGACACTGTGCCATGCCCAACACTGTCAGTGTTTCTCTGCTATTCATAGGCTTTTCCATGTCTAATTGTTTCAGGAGGGGTCTGCTGGGTCCTCCTTCCAAGCCTATTGCACCTGGTCTCCTATCCAAGGATTAACCAGGCCTGACCCTGCATAGCTTCTGAGATCTGACAAGACTGGATGCCAGGGTGGTGTGGCTGAAGGCTTACTGATACTAGGAAGGTTAAATGAAGTGCCCAGGGTCACAGAGGTAATAAATATTTGGACTAAGGTTGCATCTAAAGATTGTCCTGCTTCAAAGTCTATACTCTTAATCTAAGCACACATTAAATAATTATTCTACTATGTAAGTGTCAAAATCAATGAAAATATTAATTGTTTTGAGAAGAAAAGCAACATAGGCTGAGATAGTTTAAGGTCAAGATCAGAAAGATGTGACTTTTGAGCCAAATTTAGGAGGAGATAAAGGAGAGGGTGGAGTTCTTTTACTATAAAGAATAATGAGGTCTAAGGAAATAATCTCTAAGAATATTCAGTCTGTATGTTATAAAAAACTACTCTTTTGTTTCATTTTTTGGAACAAACATTCTTGCCTGATTTAATAGAAATAGTATTTTCTCTATAGATACCTTTGAGCCATACTTTGAGATGTAGAGTGATTTTATGTTGGAACCAGCTCTGCCAACATGCTTGAATAAGCAGAATTATTCCTCTAAGCTATCTGAAATGGAGCTGAGTTACCAATAAGCAAATCATAACACACAAGAATGGAAAAGACAAACATTTATTCCCTCAACTAGTGCTTACATTAATCTGATTAATTAAAGCATGAATGAAAACTATTTACTTGTGCCCGTTGTAAAAGAGCAGCATTAAATTAGCTCTTCACCCTGGGAGATGCACTGTGATTGTTGGCTCTCATTCTGTTTTTAGCTTCTATTGCTTTCTCCTGTTTCTTGCTGGTTAAAGCTGGGCCCGTGCATAGCCAGTGAAGATGTTGTTGCCTGCTTCACTGGTGATCAGATTCAAACAAAGTCAAGATTTTTGTATTGAAATTAATAAGGAAATTTGTCATCAGATAAGTTCATATAGGTGCCCCAGGACAACTACCCAAATGGAAGCAAAATAATGCTCTACCTTTCTAAGGATTTTTCCAGGATATTTTAGTTCTCTCTTGGAATTTATGTAATCAAGTTTCCTGCAGAAATTTTTTACATGTACTAGGTTTATTCCAAATTTTTTCTATCTGCTGAATTTTCTATGGGGTTTGATAACTTATCAATAGAAATAACTTATTTCTATCAAATCAGTTCTAAGGAGGAATGCTTTTAGATTCTTTGAAATAGATAAGAATCTTCAGAATCTGCCAAAATTGTTTTCTTTTTTCAGAGTCTTATACTGACTTGGGTTCTGGCTTTGAACTAGCAATATTTGTTTGTAATAGCCACATTAAATGTGATAGTGTGACTTCATATAATCTTCTATCTTCATAAATAAATCTTTAATTTATCCAAAGGACCAGGAGGAGTTAATAGTTTGTTAAATGCAGAAATAAAAGTAGTAGGAAGTGTAGGGAGTAACTTAGAATCAAAGTCAACTTAAAATGAATTTATCTAGTAATTTAATTTGACATTGTATATCATAAAATTGAAAATATTGAGTACAAGAAATCTCTTAATAAGATCAGCAATATGCACAATCACAAGTTTAAATATAACATCAAGTTTTATTTAAATAAACATCAAATTTATTTAAAATTCAGACAAGATAGAAAGCAAGAGAGAAATTTAAAATGTAAGCTATAGCATTTTCCCAAATTTATAAGCTCTTTGATCAAGTGGTAAATTAATAGAAGATAGGTTCTGAAATTCTACAGCCATACCACCCTGGCTTCTAATTTCCTCAGATGTCAGAAGTGAGGCATGGTGAGTCCTGGTTAGTTCTTAGATGAGAGACCACCTGGGAATACTGGGTACTATAGGCTTGGGAGAAGGACACAGCAACTCACTCCCAAAACAATCAGCCATCAAAAGCCCTATGAATAGCAGGGAAGCACTGACACTAGTGCCGGGCATGGTCAGGGAGTGTTTCATTCTTTTGCATACAGGGTCGCTATGAGTCGGACCCAACTCGATAGCACCTAACAACAACAATGATATTTTCTGAAAGAGTGGACAAAAAAAGTTTAAGTTTTATTATGGGAGATTGTATGAGTATACTCATGAGTACACTTTCCTTGTTGTTCTTGTTCCTGTTTTTCACCGGGAAAGACTTTTGATCTCTTCCTTGCCTCCAACCTTGGAAATTAGTTAGTTATATGCCATCTTGCTCATATTATAGAATATATCCTAATCAGTAGTTATTTTCATTTTGGTTTCCTTCTCTTCTGTTAAAAAGAGGCTTCATCTTGCTTGTCTTGGTGAACCTAGTACCTAACACAGACTGGCTAATAAATAGTTACACTGAGTGGAGGTACACAATGGTGCCAACATGCTCAGACATTTGGGATTACCTTTACTTACAGAGACAGGAAAAGTTTGAAATGGATTGTTCCTATGTCTTTTAGTGCACATGACAAATGCCTAGCAGTCCAAACTAGGTGAAGGAAAGCCAAGGAGCTATTTCTAGGAAGAAAGCATTTCCCTGATCATTTGCTTCTGCCCACAGTGTTAATAATACTTTGTTCAGCACCCACACTCTCAGTTTCATTCCATCTGGGACTTTTTTGATTTGCATTCTGCTCTTTGCCTTCCCAGCAATGAGGTAAGAGGAGGAGGGACTGCAACAGCAGAGTTAAATAATGATAATATATTGTACAGTGTCTTACATCAATGCCAAAGGAAGAAAAGACAAGTAAGCTCAAAATTTCTATCAAGATTGTTCTCAATTACTGCCTACCAATAATTTCAAAATAATCTTGTAGGAGTTGATTAATTCTGAATGTATTTTCATATGATTGATTCTTATAGCACCCTTGTGAGCTTAGGTGAGGAAGGGATCTCTAATACTATATCTATGCTGAGGGAGAAAGGAGTAATGAATCTGCTTTTAGATGATGGGGGAAATACACACAAGACCTTAATATACAAGATTAATAGCTTGCCAGGCAGTTGACATTGCAAAAGAAGAAAAAACGATAGTTTCTAATTGAGGTAATAATGTGAAAAAGGGAAAAGAGAGGTAAAAATGTGCATTGCGCTTAGAATTATTCAGTAATATCAAAGCTAACAGTACATAATAGGGATGAGGGATGGATCTGTCAGCAATGGTAAAGCAGATAGAAATCATATCACAAAGGATATTGCTTGATGTCTTAAGGAACTCACACTTCCTTCTTGAATAGAAGTGAGTTACTCAATGTTTTTTAGAAGGCAATAACTATGATTAATTCTTTGCTTAATAAAAATTATTCAGAAAGCATAGCTGCTTATGATTAGAATAGAAGCATGTAGGTTTTTTCTAGTTTAAAATTTATGCTGTTCACACTTGAGATCCAGTTCCATGATCCTACCCAAGGTATTTACAACCATAACACCCTGGCGTCCAATCCTGTTTGATCTCTGAAGCTAGGCAGGATTGGACCTGGTTAGTCCTTGGATGGAAGATTACCTAGGAATACTGGATGCTGGAAACTTGGGAGAAGGACCCAGCAGCCAACTCCTGAAACACTAAGCCATCAAAAACCCTAAAAATAGCAGAGAAGCATGGGCATAGTGTTGGTATTGCAGTGTTGGGTAGTGTTTCATTCTGTTGTACATAGGGTCTTTATGAGTAGTACCTGACTCAAGGCACCTAACAACAACAACCCAAGATGAAGTATAATTACTAACATATTAATTACAACTCTAACTCTCTTCCTGTATCAAAAACAAACAAACAAAAACTCAGGATGAAAGTAAGTGGGAATTGAGCTATTATAAGGATAATCTCAATATACTTTAGGTTACATAAAAACTAATCATTTGTTATTACTGGTCCATTAAATATCATGCTTAAATTAAATATTAGCCCCAAATAAATATGATTTTCTTTACACTTAAAAAACTTTCTTCTCATACAGAAATAACGGTGGGAGGAGAAAGGCAGAAAAGCAATCAGAGAACAATATAGAGAACAAGGATATCTGTCCTTGTTGGCATATGGCAAAAAACCTAAGCTTTGTTGCTGTGGCCACAATTACCATCATATTTATCCCAACAGCAAAACTCCTACTCATATATTTTAAGCTTTCTGTGCTGGTACTCTGTTCTAAACTTATAAGGTTCTATGATTCCTAACTAACAAGTGATAAAAATAATGACTGTGGCTTTTTGTTTTAATGTGTGGGTAAAGAATTTTCTTTCTTCTGGAAGTTCAGTTGAAGAAAGAATTTTATGCTTATTTCCAAAGACAAATACAAATTTGGGAGCTGTGAGGTAAGTTCTCTGAAGTTATTTTGATTCATGTCATTTCCCTTTCAAAATCTCTGAAAAGAAACTGTTATATCAGGTTCCACATCATTAGTTGTATTCCAAACAAAATTTTAGAAGTGGGTCTGGGTTTTGAAGTAGTGGTTACTTCAAGAGATCATTTATCCTGTCTAGATCAGGTGAGCTATATGATCTCTTTTTTTATAGCTAGAAGACTTTGACAGACTAATGTTTCTGTTAATATGCTGTATAGAAAACTAGTCCTAGAGATGCTCCAAGGAAATAAAAGATTCCCGTAGTTCAATGTTTAGGGTAAATTCTTCTTATAAAAATGTCTCTGCCAAAGATTCATAATACACATTTTTTTAAATATCTGAAAAATCAATCAGTAACTAATCTCTTTCACATTTTATTTACTCTTTATTTCCTCTCTTCTTCCCTCTCTTCTTGCCATGGGCCAGAATGTGGACATGAATGTCAGTCAATTTCAAATTTTAGGTTGAACACAATAGCCTGGGCAGGAAAAGAATTACAGAATGGGTCCCTGATGACCTTGTGAAGCATAACCTGCCTTCACACCCCATATTCTTATGGAAAAGATAATTTTTGTAGTTTTTGAGCCATGATATTTTCAACATCCTTTGTTATAATATCTCTCCTTATACATTATTATGCTCAACATTCTTCAACTCCTTTTAATTGTTCTTATTTTTAATTGACACAATAATTATTTAAGGTATGAAAAATGTGGTGAATATTTAAATTAAAAAATTATTACAGTAAAAGATACAATGCCATCAGTCTTCCTCAAAATATTCCCCAGGCTTCAAAGACATTTTCTCATTGTTTTTGACACTTCTGGAAGCTTCTCTTGAAGTTCTTTTTCATGAGAGTTTATAGTTTTGTCCACGATGATGACAATGTTCTGTGTTGCACATTGCTTCTGGGATGACAATTTCTGTCAAATAAAAACACTATGTTGTGTCCTCATTCACACCATAATGATCATCACCATGTGACTTTTGCCTTTTCCCCAATGTTAAAATGACCATGAAAGGTAAATGTTTTGGATTGATTTAGGACATTGAGGTATCCACAATAGTGTGACTAAAGGCACATCATATATTCTCAAATCTAATTGACGTGTGAATCTAATTAACATTATTGCATTGTATTGCATTGTATTGTATAGAACAGTGGTTCTATAATTTTCCCTCAAACCAATTCTGGACTATAAATGTAATCCTTACACAATTTTAATCTGATTTTTTTTAGCCCTCTAAATCTGTTGGAAGGGTGCAGGTTATATATGAGAATATATGGTATTTATGGGATACAGTGTAATATTTCAAAACTTGTTTAAAATATGCAGTGATTAAATCAGGTATTGGTTACATCCACTGCCTCAAATATTTATCATTTCCTTTTGTTGGGAACATTTAAAACCTTCTCTATTCGCTATTTTAAAACTTATAAATGTTGTCAATCATAGTTACATTACTATGCTTAGAAAAGTCGTCTCCAACGTTTTTGGCAGCAGGGACCAGTTTCATAGGATGGAATTTTTCCATGGACTGGAGGTGGAGTTCAGGAAGTAATGTGAGCTATGGGGTGCATCTGTAAATACAGAAGGAGCTTCACTTACTCATCTGACACTTACTTTCTGCTGTGCAGCTGGTTCCTACTAGGCCATAGACTGATAGGTCCAGGGTTTGGGACTCACTGCTGTAAATTAGAAGTTTGTCATCCTGTCCAACTGCACCTGTATTTTGCACTATTTTGACCAAAGGCACTATCATGACCCATTTAGGAGAAAATCTATGAACACTTTGAGAAACTAAATTTCAAACAAAACGAAACAAAACAAAAAAACTGTGCTTTAGGCAACACTGCACATGCCAAAAGATTCTTTAATTCTGATTTATTGGCCAACAATGCATACTCTGAGGCAGGACATGCTCCATGATTTTCCTCACTATTCTCTATCACTTGGTCAGTACTATTTTAATTAGTAGGCTGGCCCCAAATTTTACCTATCTAATGGCTCTTCAAAACCCTGCACTGAGTCTCCTGGTCCTGATTAGGATACAAAAGGCAAAGAGAATATTGAACATCACGTGAGAAATTTGGGGTAGGGTCAGCTCTGCAGGAAGTGGAAATTATTCTTGCTTAACATGCTATTGGTTTTATGTCAGTCACTTGATCCTATCAATTCCCAAGGAGATGCAAAATGTTTCATTGTGTGTCAAGGAGAAAAATGAAAGGGTTTGGTGAACACAGAAAATTGTGTCTGCCACTCTGGAGTTTAAAAAATGTCAGAGGCTAACAACCTTAATTTAAACTCTTCCTAGTTGTACTGTATTATGAAAATATAAGAAATGCTTCCATATGGAGAAGTACAAAGCAATGAGACCACTCATTGTAATCACCATGAAAAATTGCACACTCTTTCCATGGACAAGGATTATTTGGTTGAAGAAAGCTTTTTGAAGACTAAGATAGTCAGTTTTCTCTCTTGAAGTAATATCGTTGTTGTTGTTGTTATTGTTGTTGTTGTTGTTGTTGTTTTGCAGTACTGGGGGTTGAGCACAAGGCCTCGTGCTTGCATGTTCTGCAAGTGCTGGACCACTGAGCTGTGCCGCCAGCCCATTTTTTGACTTTTTGAGATAGGGTCTCGCTAAGTTACACAGACTGCCTCTGGTCTCAAACTTGCGATCCTCCTGCCTCCACCTCTGGAGCCCCTGGGATTACAGGCTTGCACTACTGCGCCCAGCTTGAAGTAATATCTTTGTTAAAACAAGATTTTAGTCAGAGTTCTCCACAGAGACATAACTAAGTAGGAGGGAGAGAATGGGAGAGGGTGATAGATGATAGATAGATAGATAGATAGATAGATAGATAGATAGATAGAAAGAAAGAAATAGACTAAAGGGGAGTTGTTAAGGGAAGTGGTTCATGCAGTCATGGAGGCTGAGAAGTTCTAAAATAGGCTATTTGCAAGCTGAAGAACCAAGGAAGCTGGTAACATGGCTCAGTCAAGCCTAAAGGTTTAAGAACTAGGAAAGCTAATGGTGTAATTGCTCAGTCTAAGGCTGGAGGCTGAAGAAACTGGAAGACAACTGTGGCGAGTCCCAAACTTAAAAACCATAGAAACTAGAATTCTGATATCTAAAGGCAGGTGAAAAAGGGAGTTTTCATTGCAGAGGAGAAAGTAAATTTGCCTTTTATCTCCTTTTTTGGTCTATCTGGACCTCAGGTAGTTGGATGGCACCCATCCACGTCGAGTGAAGGCAAATCTTCCTTACTCAGTCCACTGATTCAAATGGCAATCTCTTCCAGAAACAGCTTCATAAACATTCACACAAATAATTCTTTACTATTTGGGTATCCTTTAATGCGCCTGCAGCCATACCACTGTGGCACCCAATCCTGTCACGTCTTGGAAGCTTAGCAGTGTCAGGGCCGGTTAGTACTTCCATGGGAAACCTCCTGGGAACACCAGAGGCCATATGGTTGGGAGAAGTGTTGGGGTTTTAGCTCTAGCCCGGCTAAAGTTAGGGCCAAACCCTCAACATAAACACGTGACCGATGTCGGGAAAGAAGGACCTCGGGAGACCTTCACATGGTTGGAGAAGGACAGGGAAGGTTTATTGGGGTGCTCCCCTTATGGAGAGCAAGGAGCAAGCAGCTCCTATAGAGCAAGGCTCTATCCCTTTAAGTGCTGGCTATGGGCCTGCAGCATGGAATGCTGCAGGCTAAGTGCTGGTACAGCTCAGCCTTAAAGGCACAGCCACAGCCGCTGGTGTTCAGTTGAGGTCCGATGGTCTTGACTCTCGCGGCTCGCCTTCTTTACCCCCCTCCTTCCCAAGGATGGGAGGAGTTGGGAGGCTCTTCGTGGCTTGCTAGATGCCTTCGGCTCTTGGCTCTTCGGGGCCCCTGGGCTTGATCTCGCCGGCTTGCTGGATGGTCTTGCTGGAGTAGGGAGCGCTGGTCCAGATGATGAGGTTCAGGAGATGGTCAGAGAGGTCAGGATCAAAGGAGTGATATGGGGTCCAGGAGCCCCGCTTTTATAGGGTCCTGGAGGGGTCACATGGTGGGGTTCAGCCAATTGGGGCACACAGCTGGCAGGTACAGGGAGCAAACGGACATAACTGCCAAGTGGAGACAGTTATTACCTGCAAGGTGGTGAGGGGAGCCAATCAAAATTATGGTGGTTGAGGCTGGTCAAGCTGGCCGGGGGCCATCTTTGCTCACTCGATGGGAGGGGCTGTTTTGAGTGAGTGAGATGAGCCCTGGGGTCAACTAGGGGTCAGCCCCTCAAGCTGTTATGAGGGATCCTAGCTGGGAAATATTATTTAAAAAATCCCCAACAGAGAAGGACACAGCAATTCACTCCCTCAAAAAAATGAGTCATCGAAAACCCCATGAATAGCAGAGAAGCAGGACCATAGTGTTTGGTTTGTTGTACACGGGGTCGTTATGAGTGGGAAACTGACTCAACTCAAGGGCACCTACCAACAACAATCCCTTAATGCAGTTAACTTGGCACCTAAAACTAATAATCAGTCATCTATCTTTTCTGATGATCAATTTACAGTTTTGTAAAACAAAAATATATTTACATATTCATCTGATCATAGTATCTTGTTATTTAAGAGCAAAAGTGCATATGTTGTTGTTAGATGCCATGGAGTCATGTCCACCTCATAGCAACCCTCATAGGGTGTTCAGTGGTTGATTGTTTCAGGATTGCTTCAGGAGTGGATTGCCACATCCTTCTCCCGGAAGTGCAAATGTTATGGTTGTTAGGTGCTGTTGAATCAGAGTCTGACTCATAGAGACCCTACTTACAACAGGCCAAACACTATTGTCAGTACTTCTCTGCTATTCATAGGGTTTTCAATGTCAGATTGCTTTTTGGAAGTGAGGTGCTGGGTCCTTCTCCCAAGCCTACAGCCCCTGGTGTTCCCAGGAGGTCTCCAAGCACTACCCAGACCTGACCCTGCTTAGCTTTCTGAGATCTGATGGGATAGGATGCCACAGTGGTACAGCTGCAGGAGAAAGTACATACAGGAGCCAGCTATTCTTGCATCATACTCAGTACAAGAAACTATGTCACAATACCTCTGACAAAGGTACAAACTATGTCACAATACCTCTGACAAAGGTACAAACTCTTGTGGAATTCAAAGAGATTTCTATCTGCCAAGTCATCTCTATCTATTACCACATGGTTATTACTAAGTTCTTTCTGTATTAAGAAAAAATGTAATGATAAAACAATTAGGACTTTCAAGATTTGAGTTCTCCTTCACCTGGAATTATTGTGAATCAATCAATAACACTTCAGCATTATTTACCTTTCCATTGAATCTTTCCAAATATATTAATACTTTTTCAGACATCATCCACCACTTGCAATGTCATTTGCAAGTGCTTATTCCTTTTGTGGCCCACTCCTCCAACAACTTGACTTTATCATCATGGGCAACATAAGAATTCATTGATGGATTTTTTAAAATTATTCTTTGACATATTTATCTCCCTTACATATGGGTTCATCATGGATGTCAACAGTGATATATTTTATTCTTGGCTCATTATCCTCACATATTCCATTTGTGTATGATAATATGGCCTCAATCCCTGTTATAAACATGGTTTAGGGTGCTATTTCTGATGATTTTGCCCCTTCTTATTCCATACACATATGGAAAATTGTAGTTTGATCTCTATTTTCCTTTCATCCAAGAAGGACATGAGTTAAATCTCCAAATATACAGGCATATTCCATGTCCCACCAAGACTTCTTTTTTTTTTCTCCCTCAACTGGTAAAAAGGTAATGAAAAGACTGATCCTTAGCAGTACAATGGGATCCTTCTGGATATCTGACCCCAAAGTATCTGGACAATGCTAGATGACATATTAACTCCACAAGCTGCTGGTTTGATCATTTCTAGGATTTTCTAGTTACTAAAAATGAGCCAAGTTTAATTTTCCCATCCTATTTGTCACAATTACTTATTTCAAGAAGGCAGTGTGTCATATGGTGTTTGAGTAGATCTGAAGCCTTGTTCACCCAAAAATTCTGTAGACTTCTACTCTGCAAACTGGCTTGGACAAACTGATGACTTGAATGTGCTTGGAGGAAACCACTGTCCCTTTTCTATTTTTCTGGGTAGCTAGTCCTGCTGAGATAGAAGGTTAACTAAACAACAAAGACGCCTTTGAGGCATGAGTACTTTCCTTTAGGGCTACCTCCATGATCTCCACTCATGTCACTCACTGATTTTAGCTGGCCAGAGAAACACAACAGTATCACTGGTTTGTCCAAGGGCTTTCTATATCCCTTCTGGTACCACTGACCTTACAGCAGAATTTATCTCTGATAAGGCCAACCTGGTGGTGGTATTCTACTCCATTAATGGACACATTTACTTAAACTGCTACTCTAATTTTAATCCTCATTTCCATTTTAGCATACTTGTGATTGGCTACATGCCTAAAATACTGCTAATACAGAGAATTCTGTATTGGCCATCAGTTTTCAGAATAAGGAGATACCTTCTACAGTCAAATCAAAGGGAAGAACAGTAAGCTGGACAAATATGTATCTCAGTTAGCTTTTTTCACTATAATAAGACACCTAAGGTAACTTACAAAGAGATAAAGTTTAGGTGAGACTGGGGTTTAGCTCAGTTGGTAACCTGCTACTCTGCACTCTCTGAGGCCCTGGGTTCAATTCCAAGAACTGTAAAAATGGGAGAAGAATGTGGCAATCCACTCCTGAAGCAATCCCAAAATAATCAGCTATTAAAAACCTTATGACGGTCACTATGAGTTGGGTCAGACTTGTCTGCACCTAAAAGCAACAAAGTTTAGGTGGAGGCAGGAGAATTGTGAGATTGAGACCAACCTAGACTCCAAAGTGAGACCCTAACCCAAAAAAAGATGAGGGAAGAGGGCAGGGCATCATGCAAGGAGACTATGGTAGAGTAAAGCAATATATCTTATTGACAGGAAGCAAAACAGAACAAAGGGGTGAGTGTCCTGCAACCCCTTCACAGGCATTTACTCCAATGACTCAAAGACCTCTCACTATGCCACACTTCTTAAAGGTTGCTTTATCTCCCAATAGTACCGTCCTGGGGAACAAACCATTAACATATGGGCCTTTCAGGAACATTCAAGATCCAAACTATAGCAATGTATATGCATATGTAATGGGTAAATATGTATTACTGGATTCATATTTTTTTCTACAAAGAAATTTGGGAGCATTGAGATAAGTTTTCTGTTTTTGATATGTATTGTTTCCACTTTGTAACTTGTTGATAGAAACAATTACATTAAGTACCACATCATTAGTTATATCCTAATTATAACTTTAGTGGCACAGTGAATATATATCCATCTCTACCGGGTATATCTTCATCATTCAAATATATATATATATATATATATATATATATATATATATATATATATCTCCAATGACGCTGGATACTGGAGAAATACCATTTGGTGTCCAAATGGCAAAAGTTGTTAATTTTCTGGCATTTAACTCATAGGTGCTCTTTCCTCTTCTAATATTTTTGATCTTCTATGATTCAGTGATTTGCCTGACTGAGGAAAGCACCTTCCCTTGCCAGTTAACTACAATATGATTGAGGCATGTATTAGCTGAAATAAACTAAATCAAACTTACAGGAGGAAATGATTTATTCGTGGAGGGGGAATTCACAGTTAGAGGATGTCAGTCCATAATGAAGGTGAGGCAGGCACAGTAGCAGTAGGACCCATGACAGAGAACCTCAGATCTTGACAATCAAGAAAAGAGAGCAACTAGAACTAAGAGTCCTGGTTAAATCTCAAAGACCTGCCCTTAGGGAGCCACTTCTACAAAGCTAGGATCCCACTTCCCCAAAACCCATGGCCTACACAAATAGCACCACTACATGGGGATCAAACATTCAAATACAGAACTATTGGGGAGAAGTTTGGATTTAAACCATGACAAGGTAACTAAGTCATTTTGGTACATTGTGATGCACATGGGTCAATGGAATAGATGTACTGTGCCATTTCTTACTTCCAGAAACATCAGGAAGTACTTATGTCCTTCATAAGATGAACCTGGAAACACTCTGGAATTTCTCTAGAATTCATTTTCCTTTGCCTACTCTATCAACAGAACAACTGGCATATTTTAGGCTCACCACTCTAGGGTTTGTTTTGGAGTTCACATTTCTTGTTTGCTGTGCTGGGATTCTCTCTCTCTCTCTCTCATTCTCTCTCTCTCTCTCTCTCTCATTCTCTCTCTCTCTCTCTCTCTCTCTCTCTCTCTCTCTTTGATTTTGAGACAGGATCTTGCTAAATTGCACAGGCTACCTCTGGCCTCAAACTCATAATCCTCTTGCTTCTGCCTCCTGAATAGCTGGGATTACAGGCATGCACCACAATACCTGGATTTAATTTTCTCACATGGCTCTGGTCTCTATGGTCTGTTACAGCACAAGAAATGCAATAAGGGTAGGGGCTACCTCTGATAATTGTCTATCCTTCCCCAGTTTGCTTTCATATTTCATATACATTAGCAACAGGACTCTTTAGCCACTTAGCTTCCAGAATTCTAATCATCTGTGCTTTCTCCACTCCATCTCATAACTTGTCCCATGGAGACACTCCCAAAAGATTTTTGTAAGGATCAATTGTAAATAGGATTGTATTTCTCTAATTTATGTTCTCTACTCCACTGAGAAGTGGGGTTGTCTGAAAGTAAAAGTAGAGATTTAACCAAAGTATTTTTAACCAAGGTTTTTCTTAAAGCCAATAATGACTGTTATTAGTAACAATAGTGATTATATTCTTGGAAAAACAAAATACCATGAAGTGGCTACCCTAAGAACAGTCAGAAAGGACATGGAATTGATAATCAGTCCTCTACCTATCATGGGAACTTTTGTCAATACTGATGTCCATATTTTGGCACAGCTTTCAGAGGGTGTGAGTTCATCTAAAGGGTTCTTTATCTTGCTAGATTTAGTTCTTTGCTCCAGGAGAAAACACACCTCCTAATTAGCAATGTCAGGACAATCAAAATGTACTTCAATTACATGCAGCAGGGAGCCACCAGCTAGTATCAGTGTATTCCTAGTGCCAGTAACAGAATCTTATGAGGCTTGTGGCTAGCGTAAAAATGATAATAAAAGTATGCTGTTGTTGTTAGTTGTGTTCAAGTCAGGTCTGACTCATAGCAACCCTCACAGGGTTTTCAATGGCTGTGTTGAGATCACTTTAGGAATGCCACATTCTTCTTTCATTTTTGCAGTTCTGGAAATCAAACCCATGTCCTTGGAGAGTGCAGAGTAACACTCTACCAAGTAAGCCAAACCCCAGTCCAATAAAAGTATAGTAAATAGACAAAAAGATACATGGGCATCAGAAGATTTTTTAAAGCAACTTAAGAAGATAAAAGGTAAAAATTACATTAGGAAAAAGAGAAATTAGGAAAACAAATTAAAAATGAAAAGAAAGAAGAAAAAAAGAGCCAGACTCTGTATTGCACCCCTGCAATCTCAGTGTCTTTGTAGGCTGAGGCAGGAGGCTCTTGAGGCCCAGGCCAGAAGTAGCCTGCCCAATTCAATGAGATGTTAATTTAAGACCTGAAAGTTTGAAACTGCTAGAGGAAACCATAGGGAAAACACATCAAGACATAGGTATAGGCAAGGACTTTCTGAACAGAACACTAGTAGTGCAGGAAACAATAGCAAGAATTGACAGATGGGATTGAATTAAATTAAAAAGATTTTTCACAGCAAAGGACACAATTACCAGAGTGAAGAGACAGCCTACAGAATGGGAGAAAATCTTTGCCAGCTATATATCACACAGGGGATTAATATCTAGAACATACAAAGAGCTCAAAGAATTAAATGCCAAGAAAACAAACAATCCATTCAAAAAATCAGCAAAAGAACTGAACAGCAAAAGAACTGAACAGATACTTCTTGAAAGAACAAATACAAATGGCCAACAATCATGTGGAAAAATATTCAACATCCTTAGCCATCAGGGAAATTCAAATCAAAGCAACAATTAAGTACTATCTCACCCCAGTCAGAACAGCTAGGATCAACAAAATAAACAACAACAAATACAGGCAAGGATCCAGGGAGAGAGGAACTCTACCACCCCGCTGGTTGGAATGCAGATTGGTGCAGCTACTATGGAAATCAACATGGAGGTACCTGAAAAAATAAATGTAAAACTACAATACAACCTGGCTATACCACTCATGAGTATATATCTGAAGGAATGTAAGTCAATCTACCATAGAGATACTTCCTTGTCCATGTTTATTGTGGTGCTATTCACAGTAGCCAAGATATGGAATCAACCTAGGTGTCAATCAACGGATGAGTAGATAAGGAAAATGTATGCATATGTCATGAAGTTATGTTCAGCCATAAAGAAGGGTGAAATTATGGTATTTTCTCAAAAATGGATGGAACTAGAGATCATCATTTTAAGCCAAAGAAGCCAGACCTAGAAAGACAAACATCAAGTTTTCTCTCATAGGTACATGTTAGACTTCAATCAATATATATTCAATATTTAAATATATAGGTCAAGAAAGTAGAAAGGGCATATGTGGGGAGAGACAAGACTAAAGAAAATGGGGAGGGGACAACAAGGGTAACGGGGGAAAGGAAGGGAAATATCACATGTTTTGCCGTTAAGGCAAAATCTGAATGGATAGATGATAGATAGATAGATAGATAGATAGATAGATAGATAGATAGATAGATGCATAAACAATACATGAAAGTAAAAGGGTGACCATTTGTGGGGAGGAAACAGAGAAGGCAGAAGGGTCAGAAAAGGGTAAAAGGGGAGGTAAACATTAGTAATGTATATGTATGGACATGTCATAATGAAACCTATTAAGTTGTACACTAAAAGGTTGCTAATAAAAATTACTGGGAAATAAATAACTGCAAAAAAGAACAAATCAGAATAGAGAGAATAGAATGAGTGAGGACAAGGTTAATAACAGAAAAATCAGAGGCATGTGGTAGTGCACACCTGTAATCCTAGAGACTCAAGAGGAGGAGGCAGGAGGTTTGTAAGTTTGAGATCAGAGGCTTCCTGTGTAACTTAGCAAGACCCTAACTCAAAATTTAAAAAACATAAATGATAGACTGGGGGTGCAGCCCAGTGGTAGACCACTTGCACAGTATACACAAGGGGCTGGGTTTAATGCCCAAGTACCATCAATTTTTTTTTTTTAAAGATCAGAGGCTTAGATTTTGGAGAACATTGTGAGCATCAGGGTAGGCTTTGGCTTTATTGTGAGGGCTTAGATAGCCACTGGAAATGTTTGAGGGGAAGAGTATGTGATTGGACTTATACTTTCAAAGGATTATTTCATTTTTCCTCTCAGAAACCCACAATCCTTAAAATGTGATATTTTATCCATAGAAGGATGTCTAAATATATGCACAATTCCATAGCAATTTAGGCACATATTACCCTCAAAATTGTGGGGGAAACAATTACCGCTAAGAACACTATTTAAAAATTGTATAAACTATTATATAATTCCCATGGGTTCAACATCAAATGAGGCTTAAATGATATTGTATGTTTGTGACATTTCAGTCTTTACTCTTATCTGTTCAAGATCCTTGATTATTAGGAGTGATTTGGAGAAAAATTTGAAAAATGTCATTATTAGTGTTCTCCAAGAGTTTATAATAGTGTTCTATGTTAATGAAGAAAATCTATGAGATAAAATAACTTAGTGTACACATTAAAACACTTTGATGTAGCAAGTAACTATTTATTTGCACATTGTTAATAGTATATGTTTTAAAACCCACACAAATATATCTTAATAATATTGTAGAAATAAAAGTAAGATAAACGATGAGGATATAACCCAGTGGTAAAGCTGTTGCTTAGCATGTGTAAGGCTCTAGGTTCAATACTTAAAACTGCAAAAAAGAAAAAAAAACAAATAAGGTAAAATTTATGGAACCAGCTTTATTCCTCTGACTCATTTACTAATTAGTTCTGGAGAAGTCTCTGGAAAGCGAACTTTGGTTTCCTCATTTATTCAGTGGAGCCACAATACAATTTTGTTACAATGTAATAGAACTTCTACAAGTAGAAAATGAAATATAAAGTTACTTACAATCACATATTTACTAAATAGATCCATCAACATTTTGGTTCTGATTGACCTATATGCATATTTTTGTGAATAAAAGACATAACAATTTATATATTAGATACCCTATTTACTTAGACTGATCTTTAACTTTTTGTTTTTTACAGCATTTAGGGGTTGAACCCAAGGCCTTGCTCATACTTTGCAAGTTTTCTACCACTAGGTTATAGCCCCAGTCAACCCCTTTTTTCTTTGAGACAGGGTCTTTCTAAGGTATACAAGCTGCCTCTGCCTTGAACTTGGGATCCTCCTACTTTAGCCTCCAGAGTTACTGAGAACAGAGGCATGTGTCATCTCATCCAGCTTGATCTAGACCTTTTAAAACTAAAATTTAATCATATCTTACAAAGACTATATTTCAGACCTAGGAGCCTCTATGTAGTCTGAATTTCAGCACCATGGAGAGCATCACTGTAGTTGTGAATGAAAAATTTATAATATCAAAAGACTTTTAGTAGGGAGACATTTAGTTTATTTTCCTTCCTTTGAATGTAAATGGTATTATGGAAAAAGTGGAAGGAAAATGTTTTTATTACAAAATTTAAAGTTAACCTGAGATTCACAACTGGCCATAGAAAATTCATTAAACAAATACATATTGAGCACACAATATGTGCACTAAAACTTAAACTTTAAAACTGTCACTATCTACTAAATGGGACATGAATTAAATTTTCTCCTTTCCTGCTAATAATACCTAATTTCATTCTATGTTGTTGTTAGGTGCTGTCAGGTTAGTATCTGACTCATAGCGACCCTATGTACAACAGGCAAAATAGTATTGTTACTGCTCTTCTGCCATTCATAAGGTTTTCAATGGCAGATTATGTTTTGGGAGTGGATTGCCAGGTCCTTCTCCCAAGCCTATGGCACCTGGTATTCCCAGATGGTCTCCCATCCAAGTACTAACCAGGCCCTACCCTGCTTAGCTTCCGAGATCTAATAGGATTAGACTCCACAGTGTTATGGCTGCAGGCAATTTCACTCTATAATATACCACAATTATTAATGTTCATATAGCATATAATCTGACATGCGTACACTTTGAAATAATTTACAAAGTTTGGATTGGCTAAAGAGTTTTGACTTTGTTCTTTCTTTTTCCAGTACTAAGGGATTGAACCAAGGGCCCTTTATATGCTAGGCAATTGCTCTACAGTTGAACTGCACCCTGAGTAGATAACATTTTGATTTTGAGACAAGTCTCTTTCAATTGGACATGCTGCTTCTGTGCTCAAATATGCAATCTTCCTGCCTTAGCTTCCCAAGTTGCTGAGATGACAGGCTTGCTACACTGTGGCTGGCTCAAGTTTATTTTTTAGCCATTTCATTGTCCTGAATTAATTTGAATCTTCCAGCATTTTTCCTAAACAGTAGCAACGTTAAATAGAACTTCTCTAGTGAGAATATACTTAGACTTTTCCACCAGGTGTCCAGTAACAATAAACATGCTACCTAAAATTATTTTTGCAGGAGACACATATTACTTTTTCAGGTAGCACATAAATGTAAATAAGTTTTAATCATAAAGTTTTATTAATACTATGAAAGCTTCTGTTTAGTTTAAACATACTGTAAGTAAATTTAAGTAAATCCCAAAAGTAGAGTAACAAATTTTTAAAATTCATACTGTAATGCTTCTTAAATGTTAAATTGCTACTTAATTAAGGTAGTTGTTTCAAATACAGTGGAATTATGAGCTGTACACTTTTTAATCATACTTGCTAAATGCTGCATTGCCACGTAAATTAAGATGATTCCACTTGTGACCAGAAGATGTAGCTGTCGTGCAAGATGCAGCCTCATATTTATATATTTATTTTTTCAATTTAGCATGCTGTTTTCTAACAGACAGTGGGTACCATCGAGTGAGTGTCAGAACAGAAAGCTAAGCCAGAAGCAAAGAGGATGCTGTGACCACCCTTTCTTGTTTTTTCTTTTCTAGTGAGGATAAAGCACATGTGAGAATTTACTTTCTGCTACAGTCAAAATTCTAAAGAACTGCATTGGAGACTATCATATTCAACATATACATGGATTTCATGCTATGATTTTTCAGTTCCTTTTATTTCAGGTAAGACATCATAATTCTATTTTTGTCCTATCAAATGATTGTTATCTATGTTAATAAAGACATTTAAAATAAGATGTGCTTGGTAATCTTGTAGTCAGATCGAAAGATTCAAAAGCTCTGATTCTGGTTGCTCTGCATTTAAAAATCTTCCTAAGCTAAAATGAGCACTGACTATGACATACTGCATTTTAATATTCCTTTGGATTTCCAGCCTTTAATGTCAATCTATGGCTATATTTGTTTTCCTTTTAAAGGTAATGCTTTCAAAGAGAGGGATGGGTCTTCTTTTCAAAAGGGAAATTCTGCTCCTTAATGCATTGAACAAATTGTAAGGATGTAATGAAGCCAATTAACATGGCAATGGCTCTGCCAAAGCCCAAGGCTGAGCCTCCTGACAGCAGCCTTAGACGCACGCCAATACCCAGAGCCCTAAGGCCTTTTGAACAATTTCTGCTGGCTATGATGGTATGGATTGTTTATGCTTCTGTTTTTGCCTTTTAGAAATAATATGTAAGTCACTCTTCTCCCATGAATAAAGCTTTATGTAATATGTTTAGTAGACTTGGACTCATAGCACAGAACCTCCCCCTCCCCCAGCATGGACATGAGGAGTAAACTGAAAACAAATGAATTGCTGTGAAATTGGATTTTCCGTATTTGTGATGATAGGGCAGCGGCCACTTAGAATAGCTGATATTGTAGAAGGTGTTCATGTTTTAAATTATTTTAGGTCATATGACATTAGCTGTGCTAAAGAGTGGGATGACTCAGGAGGTGGAAATTGCATGCAACAGTCTCGCTTCTCCCTGCTGCTGCACATAAATCCCCTTAAATCCTTTTTTCTTATCAGAAAAAGCAGTGAACAGAAATATAGAAACTCCATGTTTAAAATCCATAAATAATCATTTAGATCATTTAAAAATGATTTTTGTAAATATTTGAAATTATTTTTGTAAGATTGTTATTAAATGCTTACTCCTTCCTCTTGTGGAAAGAGGGGTGTGTGTGTGTGTGTGTGTGTGTGTGTGTGTGTGTGTGTGTGTGTGATGGTGGTGCTGGTGGATGTGGCAGGTAGAGGTCTATCAACATGTTTTTATCTAAGTCATCATTTTCCAATTAAGAGGTAGTTGTGCTGTGTCAGAGGTTGTGAAAGCTATGGGGAATGATTTTATGGAAGGAATTGGAGCACTGAGAAAAACATCTGTTATTTTAACATGTGGAATACCCATATATAGAATTTTCAGTTACACGTGGTTCTATATACATGGGGATTTTTAGAATCACAGATTGTTTTTCACATTTATCCATCTTATTGTTTAAAGAAAAGAAATTGCAGCTGAGAGATTAAATGGATTTCACATTAAGTGGATCTTCACATTTAGAGTCACATACTAAATTGAAGCCAGTAAAGTCTAGAACACTGAGTGGCAATTCTCATTACCTTCCATAGCAGCTAACAAAATTTAATATGACTCTGAATGTGTACAGATGGCGAATAACAAGTGTGTTCATACTGACTGTGTGTGTGAGAGAAAGACAGAGGCAGAGAGAGTCAGAGGGAGAGACAGAGAGAGACAGAGAGACTCTCTAGGTAAATTCTATAAAATAGAGTTGCTTTTGTGTACAGGTTGCTCGGTGACATATTATATATCATGCTAAATTTTCTCAAGCATCTTGGTACAGCATCCAAGAAAACTAAATTAATTATTATGAAGAATGAGTCTTTCTTAGTGGTCCTTATTTATTATTAGGTCAGGAATAACACTGTTTCCCATATGCATGAATGCCATGGATGGCCACATAGTAGCTCACAATTCAATTTATTCTACAATTCTTCTATAATAGTCATTACATGTAGATTAACCCATTGATATTTATAAGAGTATTATGTCACATTTCTTTTTTTTCACTTAATAGGACAGACTGTACCCTACTTCTTCAGTATCTTGAGAAAAGGTGTGTACCACATAGGTACCAAGAGTTGGCCATGGTTGTTGTTGTTAGGTGCTGTCAAGTCGGCATCCGACTGGTATTACAACAGACAAAACACTATTGTCAGTGCTTCTCTGCTATTCATAGGGTTTTCAATGTCTGATTGTTTTTTTGGGAATGGGTTGCCAGGTCCTTCTCCCAAGCCTACAGCACCTGGTGTTCCCAGGTGGTCTTCTATCCAAGTACTAACCGCACAGGACCCTCCTTAGCTTTGGAGATCTAATGGGATCAGATGCCACAGTGGTATGGCTGAAGGCCAGTTGGCCATGGTAGAAATAGAAAAATAGTCATGGAGTTTATTTCAAGGAACTTGATATGGAAATATACATGTGTAGATGTATTGACACTGTCGTACCCCAAAATATAAAAAAGCAACAAAAACAGCATTGAAGAAAGGTGAGAAAGTGAATGGGATCTGAGTATGAGATCCAACCTTATGACAGATACTGTGTTACATCATGAGATTCAGAATAAAAGTAGTTACTATTTCTGTCCATGAAGATCTCATAGGTCAGAGAACAATACTAGTGTAACTTACTTTGAGTGACTTGTTCTTGGAAATTAAATCCTTGTCTAAAGATAAAATGTGTCTTCTATTTAATCCAGTTGTTTCCTTAGAAAAAGTTATTTGTGACATACGGACTTTCTGCAAGAAATAATTAATCCTCCGTAACAAAACACTTGCCTACAGGGAATAGTATAGTCACATTAATCCTTGGATCAGAGATTAGTAACAGTGTTTCATGTTAACCTTATTGTACATTCTTCAAGTACCTATTTCTTATTCAGAGTGACTTGTTTAAAACAGGTTCTCTTAAAAACTTGCATTGGATTAGACCAACACATACCTATTGTACAAAACTAGTTTGATTATTAAGTTTGATTATTAATGTTACTGTGCTAGCATCTGAATCAATTATTCAAGCTCCTTCCTCATTTACCTCCCTCATTTCATTGATACTTTCACCACCATTTATGTAGAGAGAAAACAAAGTCAATGTAATCCCAAACTTCCTTTATTAACCGCTTTTATGAAGTTTACTTCCAGAAGTTCTTTTGTTCTTTCTTTTGGCAGTTCCCAGATCCTCTCTGGTCTGTCCTAAAGGTGATCTAGATCTAGGCATTCTCTTGCACTCAGATGTCATGGATTGGCAGTGTGAAGGCTTAGAAGATGGACCAGATATTGATGAAGAATCCCATCCTTCACACTGGAGCCTATTGAAATAGATGCTTTCTCAGTTCAGACAAAATTTGGTTCAGGTTAGACTTGACTGGATAGAAACATGACATCCTTGATGCTAGAGCTGACTGTATCCCACTGTACTGTAAGCCTGGAAGCCAGAGTGAAAAGCGCAGAGATGACATGTAAATGTCAGTGTGGCTACTGATGACTTCCCTTCCCTTAGGGCTGACCCTTGGGCAGCATGCAAAAGCAGATCTTCCCCTGACTGAGTGTCCTCTTCTCTCCTGCTTTATTCCCCTGAGGGTCACCTGGATATCCTAAAAATTTCCTCATGCAACTTCCAAGTCTTACAAATGACAGTATCTTTATGTAGCTCCAATTCCCAATTATTAAAATAAGATAGAATTCAGACTAAATATGTGTTTTTCAAAATTCTATTACTAATGCATTTAGGTTATAATTGCCATCTGTAGAATTCATTGTTGTTGTTGTTGTTAGGTACCAATTAGTCGGTGTCAGACTCATAGGGACCCTACATACAACAGGTGAAACACTATTGTCAGTGCTTCTCTGCTATTCATAGGGTTTTCAATGATTGATTGGTTTTTGGGGGGGAGTGAGTTGCCAGGTCCTTCTCCCAAGCCTAGAGCAACTGGTGTTCCTAAGTGGTCTCCCATCTAGGTACTAACCAGGCCTGACCCTGCTTAGCTTCTGAGATCTGGAGGGATTGGATGCCACAGAGCTATGGCTGCAGGCTATAGAATTCATAGTCCAATAAATTTCAGATTTTTGATATCTCCATCCTGTTAAAGTACAAGCATGGACATTTTGAAGGTGTAGACAGAGTATCTGGTGATTTTAAATGGAAGCTATAATTCAAATTTAATTCCCTTAATTTCAGTTGCCTAGCTCTGCTAGGCTCATGAAAAATACTTGGCACTAGATATTATGAGATGAATAGAACACATAGCACACCTAAGTCATCATTTCTCAGCATGGGGTACTTTCAAAGGGACTGAGTAGTTTGTTTGGTTTTGTTGTTAATTCCCTTTGAAACATGTCTATTTCATAATATAATTTAAAAGAAAGACATAGAAAACACAAAGCAAATCTTAGAATAATACTTTAATGCTTTCTCTGTAAGCAAACAGCTAGATGCTACATATCAAGATCTTCTCAAATTTCTGTTGAAAACCTTTTGTAACAAAGGTCACAAAAACTTTTAGTAGCAACTCCAAAATACTTTCAAACACTACCAATAGAAAAAAAAGTACTAATTTTCCTGATGTTATCATTTTTTGCTATAAATTATGAATTATTTTATTGCATTAGTAATGCATTTTATTCAGTGTGCTTTAAATACTGATGATAGTTACAGGTAAGTTTATTTCAAAGGAAAACAAATTTCATAAAAACATTCAAGAGATGTGAATATAGACTTTGCATAGTAAAACACTATGGACATACATTTTGCCAACAGCTATGCCACATGTCTATTACCTACAGAACACAAATTTATTTTTCTTTTCTAAGTTTATTGAATATAATAATAAACTTTATGAAAAAATGGTTTGCTTAAGTTAGCAAAAGGTCTTGCTTAGAATTCTGAAAGAAAAATATCACAATGCTGATGAAGGCAAATAAGATTTTTTTATATATACAAGTGCTCTACCGCTGAGCTGAAACTCCAGGCCCTTTTCTATTTTTTATCTTGACACAGGGCTGCTTCTGGCCTCCAACTTACAATCCTCCTGCCTCCTCTCCTGAGTTGCTGGAATTACTGGCCTGTGCCACCATGCCCAGCCAGATCTGTAATAATTAAAATGTAATCATATATTGTATGGATTTTAAGGAGTATCAAAGTTCTATATAAATTTTGATGATAATAATAAATAATAATAAAAATAATAAAAATAAATAATAATAAATAAATAAATAAATAATAAATGATGGTAATAAATAAATAAATAATAAATAATAATAAATACCATTGGCAATAGAGTTTTGCCTACTGAAATATTATTTTATGTAGGAAAAGGTGATTTTAATGAAGAACATGGGAAAGTTCTATAAAACTATAAAAACTGAGGGTAAAAGCTACTTTCATATCTTTCTGTAATAGTCACACATTAATGTCATCTCCTCTCTATTGATTTTTATTTATAGTAGCTGGAAATGGGTGAAACCAGAGGTACAGGTAGTATTTGCAATTCAAGGTCTAAATTTTCCCAGTAATATTTTGTTAAATTTTTCAATCAAGAACTTTATTTTAAAGAAAATATAATTAGTAACTACATTGATACCTGCAGCTGCACTGCTGAGATATCCTATCCTGTTAGATTTCTGAAGCTAACCAGGGTTGGGCCTGGTTAGTATTTGGATGGGAGACAGCCTGAGAACACCAGGTGCTGTAGACTTGGGAGAAGGACCTGGTAAAGCACTCGGAAAAATCAATATGCCATTGACAACCCTGTGCACAGCAGAGAAGCACTGACAATAGTGTTTCACCTGTTCTATGTAGGGTTGCTATGGGTCAGATACCAACTCTACAGCACCTAACAACAATAACTACATTAATATAAAGAAAATGTTCACTATGATGTAAGGCATTTTTGTTAATCTGTAAAAAGTTTTAGAGTATTTTATATGCTTTCAGTGTCAGTATGTCTTGTTAGTATTAGTGAATAAGTATGCAACTATGTGATTGTATAATTTTGCTACATCTTGTGTTGGGTGATACATATAGACGTCTGACAATGGGATAACAAAATTCTTATTAAGAATGTTTGAAATATTTAGTAGATTGGTTGGAATAGTATGAAAAAACAGTTTGTGATAAGATTATTTTAAGAGAAGACTAATACTATTTCCCTTCTCTGAATAACTGATGTCAAAAAGTGAAATACCTCATACATGAGGGAACTCCATCAGGGACAATGTTCTGACATCTTTTATCTGTCTAGGATTGTTACTAGCTACAATGTTTTCCTCCTTTTCTGTGACTCCTGTGGACTGGGCATTTGAGAAAATCCAGCAACTTCCAGGCAAATAAGATCCCTCCAGACAAGTGCTCAGATCTGCGTTTGCTGTTTTCTGTATCAGTAATCTTGGAAGTCAAGGAACCTTGTTTTAAAGACAGGAGTGACCATGAAATGTCACCAGGATGTGATTTGATAATATCTCAAGAACAACTGGTATAAGTCAGAACTGTCCAAGGCAAACTGGAATATATAGTTGCCCCATTCCTAAAGGTTGAAAGAGAAGAATGTCAAAAGAGGATTCTGCTATATCTTAGATTTAATCTATCTACCTAAATAAATGGTTCATGATTTTGATGCCTATGTGTCAGAAAGTTAAAACATAAAATAGTCCATGAATTACATAAAGAATAAGCTGTCCCAATTGCTGGCCTTGATAGATCCACCAATTGAAATCTGTAATGACTCTGGTTGAATCCATAGTTATATCAATAGGAATGATGTAATTCTGTGAATTTTGAGACTGTCTTCCCATGGAGTCAATTGAGTGAAGAAACCATTGTTAGTAAATTATATACTGTTATTACCAATTGGACCTGGAATAAGCAGATTGTAGTAAACTCTTTTGCACTTAACAAAACTTATCCACAGGCTTTCAGAAAAGGATGGATATTAATGGCTACTAGTACTGGTCCTATAGCCTCAGGCCAATAACATCCTATATACTCCCAGCAATTTTACATCAAAATGAGTCTACTAAAATAAAAGTAATAATTTACACAAAACCTGTGAGAATTTCCAAATATGATAAGTTGGTGGCCAAATAAGCATGCAACTCTTCTATCAATACCTAAACTATTTAAATAAAATGTTATATATTTTTTAAAGGATATATAAGCTAATAATAAATAAAGGGAAAGCCTCCATATCCAGACATAAAGAGACAGTTAAAAACTTAACTGGTAAACATGAAATCTGACTCAGGGATATGAGCAGTAGAAGGAGGTACATTATATTTAGAAACACATGCAAACATCTGGGGAGTTTTGTTTGAAGGTTTGTGCCAATATAAAGCTCATGTACTGACTTTTAAGGGAGTCAAAATTGAGAACCTTTATGTAAAGCAAGGGGCCTCAAAGAGTTGTAGTTTCACTAAAACCAGAATTATAAAATATAATGCAGTTTCAAGAATACAAGAGAACATATCTTTGTCCTATGTTTTAAGAAAAGAAAAGTCCTTGAAAAGGAATTAAAACTCTAGGACTATATCAATTAGGTTTACTAATCAAATATACAATATTCTGTACAAATAAATCCCTCAGTCTCTAATAAACATAGAAATCAGTTTCAGAACAATGAAATTTTGGAATTCTTGGCAGAAGCAATTGGGAAATAATGGAGGGCCGTTTTCCCAAGCATTAAATCTTAAAGAAAAAAATACTCAAGATAAACTCACAATAAAAAATTACAAACTACATGAGACATAAGGTACCATAAGGTATATTTAGTAGACATAACAAAAAGGGTACAGTTCTAGAATCTCAGATACTACAGGTAATAAAATAATCTGAAATTAACTATACCTAAGCATTTAAAGAATAATAACTATATGCCAAAACAAAACAAAATGCTGAAAAAAATAAACTAATGGAAATTGCATAAGTGAAAATGATATGAATTAACATTAAAAGGCCAATGAGTGAGTTAAGTTGGTTATAAACAGCTGAAGTAAAAAATGCAGATATATATGAGGATATTACCCAGAAATCATTGCTAGCATTCTTGAATTGAAAAAAGAATGATATGCAGGATTAGAAGGCACAATATCAGCAAACAAACATTCAAAACAGAGATAATTGAGATAATGGAAGATATTTGATATTTAAAAAAATAATAATAGAGAAAGTTCTAACACTGATGAAAGTCATATTTCCTTGGATCGCAGCATAGAACAAATTATGAAACTACTTTTCTTCAAGCACAGAAAAGATTCTTTAGTCATTTGTTATTTATTGGTATTAACAAATGCATGAAGTAGATGATGTTACTTGGAATCAGATAAAGGAATCAAGTGGTAAGAGGCAGGCATATATACCTAGTTGTGCAAGCTAGGTAAGAGAAAACTATCAAAAAACACACCAGATGGGCTACAAGTGTAAAGAGGCACAATGTGGAATAAATGGGGTAATCAGGAATGAATTATTTAAAAATAATTGCATGTTTTTACTGTTGACCAAACTCTGATAGAAATCATCAAACCTACACATAGGTATATATAAATAGCACAATATATAATACATGTCTCAAAGAGTAAAAAAAAAAACCATATATCATATTGATACCACATTGCAAATATGCCAATACTGTGTTTAAGCATTCATTTGTTTTCACATTTGCAGTTAAAAATAAAATCTTTTGCCTTCATTGGAGGCTAGAAATTTTGCCTATGAGTCAGATACCGACTTGACAGCACCTAACAGCAACAACAGTCATATTTGCTGCCTGCTTTTTCCCATTGTGACAGAGTTTACTGATTTATGTGATAATTTTTATTTTTCCTTACTGGGGGTTGAACTCAGGGCCTTGTACTTACTTGGCAAGTGCTACACCTCTTAGCTGGACCCCCAACCCCATTTGTGTTTTTTATTTTGAGATTGTCTCTGACCTCAAACATGTGATCTTCCTGCCTAAGCCTCCAGAGTCACTGGGATTCTAGGCTTGTGCCAACCATGCCCAGCTTATATGATGGTGTTTATATGTTAAATATAAGTATAAATATAAAAACAAACTCACAAATTTAATTTGCATCTCAAAAATTCTTTTTAATACTGGTTGCAATGGTATTCATAAGCCAAGGAGTTTTATATATATAAGTACCATGTGTATATGTATTATAGATGTTATTTATGTACACTTATATGTAGATTGCTGCCTGCAGCCATACCACTGTGGGACTCTATCCCATAGATCTTGGAAGGTAAGCAGGGCCAGGCCTCATTTACTTAGATGGGAGACCACTTGGGAATACCAGGTGCTATAGGCTTGGGAGAAGGACCCGGATACCCACTCCCAAAAAATCAATCAGCGATTGAAAACCTGATGAATAACAGAGAAACACTAACAATACTGTTTCACCTGTTGTACATGGGGTCGCTATGAGTCAGAGACTGACTCAACAGCACCTGACAACAGCAACATATGTAGATTTCTGTGCTGGAGGTTGCGCTCAGTTGGCAGAGTTCTGCTCTGCTCATTTTGCAGCCCTGGGTTTGATCCCCAGCACCACAAAAATGGGAGAAGGACCTGGCAACCCACTCTGAAAAACAATCCCAAAGCAATCAGCCATTGAAAACATGAATAGCAGAGAAGCACTAACATAGTACAGGGCATGGCACAATGTCGAGAGTGTTTTTTTCTCACGTACATAGGGTGGCTATGAGTTAGACCCAACTCAATGGCTCCTAATAACAACAACAGTATGTAAATTTGGTAATTTATGCCAGAGTTGAATAGTTAGAAATACTACTTAGTCCAAGATATGTAAATATTCGGTATTGTATTAGCTTTTAAACAAAAGTGTTAGTCATCTATTTTCTCTGTTAGTAAATGCTACCTGCTAGGGATACAAATTTTTTAACTGATAGTTTGTCAGCAGTTCTAACTTCCATCTTTTTAAAGAAGATGTTGTAGTATGTTAGTTTTTAATATCTACTTCTGAGCCTTTAGTGGGCACTTGCTTCCATGCCAACATCTGTTTTACTTGTGGTTGCTAGGTGTTGTCCAGTCGCATCTGACTCATAATGACTCTCATAGGGTTTTCAATGGCAGATTATTTTAGGATTGCTTCCAGAGTGGATTGCCACATCCTTCTCCCACTATTTTACTTAAATATAAAGTTTATAATTATTTTAATGCCTATTATGAATTTCTCCCATTGCTAATCTTTAGCATAATACTATTGGTAAGAAGTCACTTTTTAATTTACTATAATAAGAGAGATTACAGAGTTAACTGATACCAAATGTTAATAAGAAGGTAGAAAAATAAGCTTTTATTTGAAAGACAACTTGGTAGTATCTATCAAAATTTAAATAATGCTTACCTTTTTTCTTTGGTAGTCCTGGCAATCAAACCCAGAGACTCACACATGGTGGCCAAGAACTCCACCACTGAGCTACATCCTCAGCCAATGTTTACCTTTTAATCCAACATTTCCACTTCTAGAAATTGGTCTTAAGATATACTCACATAAGAGTCATCATTAAAGCATGAATTATAAAGAGCAAAAACCTAGGAATGGAACCAGGTGTGGTGAAGCATTCCTGTACTCCCAAAGACTGAGGAGGCAGAGGCAGGAAGATTGCAAGTTTGAGACCAGAGGCAGTCTGCATAATTTAGAGAGACCATGTCTCAAAGAGTAAAAAAAAAAAAAAGGCTGGCCATGCAGCTCAGTGGTACAGCACTTGCAAAGCATGCAAGAGTGAGGCCCTGGGTTCAACCTCCAGTACTGAAACAAAAACAAAAACAAAAACAAAAAAACCCTAGGAATGTCCTGAATGTCCGTTAATAGGGATCCATTTACTTAATTCTAGTATATCTATATAACAAATATCATATAGCTTCTAAGGCTAGGGTTTAAGTCAGTTGGTAGAATGCTGCTCTGCACTTCCTGAGGACAAGGGTTCAATCCCCAGCACTGCAAAAATTGGAGAAGGACATGGCAACCCACTCCAGAAGCAATCCTCAAAACAATTAGCCATTGAAAACCCTATCAGGGTTGCTATGAGTCAGATATGACCCCTATTTAATCAAATTTTTGCTTTTGTATTTAGATAGAATTATGATGCTAAAAAGAGAAAGAACAAAATATGTGCACTGACAATAGAGCTTAGCATTAGAACACTGTTGGGTAGTGTTTCATTTTGTTTTACATAGGATCATTATGAGGAGAACTGAATTCAACAGCACCTGACAACAACAACATTTTGAAATGGTCTCTCTAAGTTACACAGGCTGTCTGTGGCCTCAAATTCACCATCCTTCTGCCTCCACCTCTCAAGTTGCTGCGATTACAGGGAGGTTCCCCCAAGCTTGGCCTGACACTTCACTTTTTACTGTGTCTTTCCAAAGTTCATTATTTGGAGGTGTCCCTGGTCCAATCCATGATTTTCTTTTCTTCTCTATTTCTAATTTCTATGATTTTTATTAAGTCTTGTGGCTTTAAATGCCTTATAAATATTGATCATATGCTATACCATCCTGGTGTCTGATCTGGTCAGATGTTGGAAGCTAAACAGAGTCAGACCTAGTTAGTACTTGGATGGGAGACTGCCTGGGAATACTGGGTGCTGTAGGCTTGAGAGAAGGACACGACATCCCATTCCCAAAACAATCAACCACAGAAAACCCTATAAATAGCAGAGAAACACTGACAATAGTGCTGGGCGTGGCACAGTATCAGGTAGTGTTTTATCTCTTGCACATAAGGTAGGACTCCATGCCATGGCACCTAAAAGCTATGGGCAAATTATTAATCTACAGTTCTCTGCTGAACTAGACTTATGTGTTTAACTGCTCATACTTCAAAATTAACATGCCCTAAACTAAATTTTTAGTCTTCCTTCTCCCCAACCAGTCTGCTCCAACCCCAGCCTTCTAATAGTGGGGTGTCTTCAGTTTTCTTACTGCATAGGATAAAATTTTGATGTCATCTTTTGGCTGATGTCTTTTTCATATATCCCACATCGAATCCCTCAGGAATTCCTGTCAATTCCAACTTTAGAATATATCTAGGCTATATATATGATTATGTTCTACCACCTCCACTGCCCTGATCAAGCTACCACACTTCTCCTAAATGGACTTAATTATTCTAGTACTTCTCCTAATTCTCTATTCCAAAAGCTAAAGATGGAAGTACAATTATGCCATGTCTCTGTCCAAAAACTTGTAAGTCATGCCCAATTTCCTCAGAATCACTATAGCCTGCAGCCATACAATAGTGGTGTCTAATCCCATCAGCTCTTGGAAATTAAACAGCATCAGACCTGGTTAGTAATTGGATGGCAGACCACCTGGGAACACCAGATGCTGCCAGCTTGGGAGAAGGACCTGGCAACCCACTCCAATAAAAAAATAAGCCACCCCCTGTGAATAGCAGAGAAGCATGATAATAGTGTTTTATCTGTTGTACTTAGGGTTGCTATGAGTCAGACACTGACTCAAAGGCACCTAACAATAAAAACAAAAGCCACTTTATAATTTCCAATAAGATTCTTTATAAGTTTATTTGCTTGTTTCCTTATTTACTTTTATTTTTTGAATTGAGGTCTCACTATGATATCCAGGCTGGCCTCAAACTTCTGGACTCAAGCAATCCTTCAACCTCAGCTTCCCAAATAGTTGGGACTACAGGTGCATGCCACTGTGCCTGACATAAGACCCTATTTAATTTAACCTCTAATCCATTACTTCTTTCAACTCTAATTTCTCTTTTTTAGATGCATTTTTACCATTTCTTAAATATTCCAGGAATACTACCATCTTTTGAGCTGTTTTCTGTGCCTAGAAGTCTCTGCCCTAAATAGCTACATGACTCACCTGCTTCAAGTTAGTGCTCAAGTGTCATTTTTAAATGATGACTTTATTCTACTGATCCCTCATATTCTGTTGTGAATTTTTTCTTTATTATCCTTTTGGTTTTCTTTATCCTTCTTTCCTTTATTTCCCTTTCTTCCTTTCCCTCCCCTTTTATATCTCTTAACCCTTTGTAGCATAGTGTATTCTTTCTGTTTCACCTGTTACTAAGGTAAACTCCAAGTGGACAGGGATTATTATCTGTCTTGTGGACTAATATTTCTTAAATGCTTAGAATGATTCCTTACATAAAGGATTAAAAACAAATGTTAAAAGAATGAGTCTTAGAGTCTTAAATTGTTTTTCTTTAAGTATACTAAGATCACCACATTTTCTGTTTCACTTTTATTGAGACAGTTCATGCTTATACATTTGCAGTACATCTGCCTGACTTTGCATTTAGTATTTATGTCAGTAAGGATGAAATGCATAGGACTTACAGGAAAGTAAACATATCATTAATACAGACTGACTACCTATTCCTGTATGATGTATGTTGATTTCTATATAAGATTTAATATGTTTCTCATCTGACTTCATTATTCTTTGCTTGCTTGTCCATGTTCTAGATTATGAGCTTTTCCAAGTCAGGAACTTGTTCATCATCTCTATCTCCCAAGCACCTAACCCAATGTCTGGTACATAAGATGTTTAGGCATAGGATGAGCATACGATTAAAATTTAATATTATTCCAGCATATGCTATGTGTCCTGAGCCTTTGAGAAAAATCCAGATTCCTTTAATTCTTACAAAAATCTTATGGGAGGAAGTGTTAGTCTCCTTTTTATAGATTTGATAAGGCTGATATTTCACCCAGGACTCAATTCTCATTCAGTTATTGCAAGTATTCTTACTGACTACTATTTAGTGACTAAATTACTGAAAGTTAAGTCTACTCTTTTGTTCAGAGATGAATAGAAATAATACTTGTATTAGTTAGCTGTTGTGGTTGTAGCAGAAAAATCAACCCAAACCTAAGGGGGAAGAGATATTTCTTGGGAGCTCACAGTTAGAGGATCTGTGCATAATGGCTGCAGGACAGGCATGGTAGTTGCAGTGGCAGAATCTGTGTCAGGCAACCTCACAGCATTATGGGGTAGGGGCCAGAGAAAGTTTACCAGAAGCAGGGGTCCTGGTCAAACCCTCCAGGCACCCACCCCCAGTGATTCATTTCTGCCAAGCTAGATCCCGTCTGCCAAAGTTTCTATAGCTTCCACAAACAGTGCCACCAGCTGAGGACAGAAAGTTAAAGTATGTGACCTTTGGGGGGCATTTTATATTCAAATAATGACAATCCTGGTAATGCAAGATTTCCTGGGAATAATTTAGTTTGTTCTCATTTGGAAGCAAACTCTTAGCTTAGGTGGGAAAATAGGCCTCTTTTTTTGTGCTTACTACCCCTTTAACTCTAATAAAATTATTTACTACCTTAATTTATAGACACCACTAGACTGTAACCAAACTTACCCAGTTGACTCTCCTAACGAGCCTTCATATATGTCTTATTCTAAATCTCAGCTGAGACATGAATCTTTATAGACATTTTATGTCTAATTACTTATAGAAAATTTTGTCTAATATGTCAAGCCATTAGAGAATGTATCACTTTTCATATTATAATACACTGAAGAAAAATTTCTGTTGAATATATTTCTATGCTTCATAAATTTCAGAGTTCCAGTAAGAAAGTTTTGTAACCTCCAGAGTTTCATAAATTACAATTTTTTTCTAATTAGACCTAACTTGAATGTCACTTCCTTTATGTTCTTTCTACTCTCATATGTAACATGTATTTATTTCCTTTACACTCTGCACCTATCTGTACACTTGTAAGACAGATCAGCCAGATACCTGTGCACCTGAATCATCATCTCTCAAATGAAAGTATAAACTATATGAGGACAGATATTGCATCTTATAGTTCTACCAAGCTATGTAGTACCTCAATACACTGTCTTCCCTGCGAAGTGATCAGTGTATCTACTGGGTTCTAGTCATTGAAAGCTTCAATCTAGATACTCTTTGAAACATCTTACTTTTATAACATAAGTATGCCCTACTTCAAGTAATTTATTAAAGAGCTTTCAGTAGTTTAATATACTGCCTTTAATGAATGGTAATTTATAAAGTAATATAGATGTATTATGCATACAATTTTCCAAGAAAACTTTAATAATTATAATTTGAGAGCTTCTTTCTCCCTTTCCTCCATAAATGAATAATTTTTATAGCCAGTAACAAAATTACCAATAATGGTCACATAGACACACACATACCCCCCTCACACACATATATACAGTCTACTTCCTCTTCCATCATTATTATCTAGCTTCAAAAATGCAACCTGTAGGGGATGGGAATGTGTCCCAGTGGCAGTGTGCTTGCCTAGCATGGGTGAGGCCCTGGAATAACCCTTAAGGATAGCAAAAAAAAAAAAAAAAAAAAAAAAAAAAAAAAAAAAAAAAAAAAAAAAAACAAAGAAAAAAAGAAACCTCTAAAACATAATGATCTAGCTTCTACAAGAAGTGAAATGTAGGTTGCAATAATCTTCAGACATGATGGCAAGCTATGTATATTTTGTCAGGAATTCAACCTCTTAACTGCACAACTGGTTGAAACAATATCTTACTCAGCCAATGAGTTTGAGCCTATTCTCTTCTTAATTTTCTCCTAAAAATTCTATTTTCTCTTACTCCTGACTTCAGTTGAGTCTATCAAAAAATTCTTCTGATTATTAAAAAGCCATAAAGAGTTGGAAATGAAAGAAAATGTAATCTAGGAAATCAAAAAAATGTATTTTACAACTCAAAGCATTCTGCTAGATATGAATAATGATTTATTATTACTTTAGCATATGCTGCCTTAGTTTTAGTGACAATGTTTCATGCAAATAGAGGGAAACTATGTTTCAGGAACTAGTGTTTTTGATTGTTTGGTTTTTTGTTTTTTGCAGTATTGGGAGTTGAACCCAGAGTCTGCCACATGCTAGGCAAATGCTCTACCACTGAGCTGTATCCCCAGTCAGGTTTTTCTTTTTTTTTTAAGACAGAAACTCACCAAGTTGAACGGGCTGCCTCTGGCCTCATACTCCTGAATTTCCTGCATGATCCTCCAGAGTTACTGGGATTACAGGCTGTGCCATGGTGCCTGGCAGAACTAGTGTTCTTTATAGCAAGTAACAGAAATAGACTCAGGACAATTGTTCACAAAATCAAACTAAACCAAACCAAAGGAATGTATTGGCAAAAAAAAAGTATACACACATATGCTGGGTAAAGGGTGGCTCATAGACAACGGTAAGGTTTAATATATTCAGATGTATACATGGTAAGAACTGACGGAATATTATTGATGAAAGTGGCAAAGAAAGAAAGTATAATAATAACAGTAATAATAATTAAAAAGTCAATCAGGTATTCTTTACATTTAGACTTTCAAAGAAAGCATGACAATACTTTATCTCATAAATTGAGAGCAAAATGCTGCCAGTGCAGAGACCCATTGGTGGGTCTCTAATAGCCCAATGATGATTTCTATTACTTTTCATGGTATAGAGTTCTCCTTAGCAGAGATGCAGCTGAGGTATTTATCCTTCAGATGGCTTTCTGCCACATTGCAGTGGTTAAATATTAAGGCCAAAATTCCTGCATGTGGTCCCTCCTCCCTCTGGATTCCAGTAAGTATTTCTTCTTCTTGCCCTGGGGTGCACCATACTTTGTTTTGCTGGTTTCCCTTAATACTAAGACATTTTCGTCAATAGTCTTTTTTCATTTTAATTTATTTAATTAAATTCTCCTGTTTGGCTGTTTGATTTGTTTTCTGCCAAGACTTTGATTTATAAAATAATATTTATGGAATATCTGCTACAATGTGAAGCAATTTCTGTGAATCTACCGACTTGATCCCCACATTGATCTTGTGACTTAGGTACTATTAAGACCAAATCTAGCATGAGAGGATACTGAATAACACAGAAGTTAAATAACTTGTTAGTCACATAGATAAAAACTGTCTAAGATAAAATTCAGCATACAGTCATACCATCCTGGCATCTGATCCTATCTGATCTCAGAAGCTAAGCAAGGTCAGGCCTAGTTAGTCCTTGTTCCTTACTCCTTAGTCTTTGTGCTTAGTTCCCTGTGGGAACATCAGGTGCTGTAGGCTTGGGAGAAGGACCCAGAAGCCACTCACAAAACAATCAGCCATGAAAAACCCTATGAATAGCAGAAAAGCACTGACATATTGTCGGGCATGGCATAGTATCCGAGAGTATTTCATTCCGTTGAACATAGGGTCACTGTGAGTTGGAACAGACTCAGTGGTATGTAACAAAACAAAATCCAGGGAGTCTGACTCAAGTTCTGAGCTTACATGTAGTAGTAAATAAATTAATATGCCTTCAAAAATAACATCATGTTTTGTGTGTCTGTATAAACTTCACAGACAAAATCTAAGTAAAGAAGAAGATGAAGTAGAAGTCAGGAAAATTTAGTTTACAGATGATAAAGCTAAATCCAGAAGATAAAGACATCTGGATTTGGAAATAGCCTATACAAAAAATAATGCACATCTGAATACTATAAGATATCATTAAATAGTTTAATTCTTAGGATAAATGGTAAGAGAAAGACAGCTTTAATTAAACACATAAGGAAGCCTTTTTATGAATAAAGATATAGTGTGAAGGAAAAAGTTATCTGCTTTGTGACCACTTTCAGTGATCAAAAATATATACCTTAAATTGAGCATCAAAAATATTTAAATTCCTAAAAATGGGCTAAAGTCAATAAATGTATTATACTTATCAATATCATCCCCAAAATGCACACTTTTCATGTAAAATTGATTTTTAAAATTTACAAAGCCATTATGCATGACTAAGGGTGAAGCTCAGTGTAGAGCACTGGCCTAGCATGTGTGAGGCCCTAGATTAAACCTGCAGCACCCCAAAAGCAAAAAAAGGAGGAGAGTAGGAGAGAGAGAGAGGGAGGGAGAGAAAAAGAGAGAGGAGAGAGAGAGAGAGAGAGAGAGAGAGAGAGAGAGAGGGAGAGGAAGGCAGACAGGCAAAAAAAGCAGGCATTACACAAGGAAGACAAAAGATTAAGATTTTTACTGAGAAGTTTTTGTGATTTTTCACATAGGGATGTGACAAAAATAGTGTCTGATTTTCTTGTTGTTCCATCTATAGAAAGCAGAAGGGAAGATGATTTAACTGTTTTATTAAACCCCTCAGTGTCTTCTACTTGCTCTTCTTGAAACTTTACATGAAAATTCTCTTCCTGACTACATATCTGGTATTAAGTAATATATCATGAAATTTATTAAATATTTCATGGTATGACATAGGCTTTGATAGGACCATTTTTGATCTGCATAATACTAAGCAAATTAATTCATGATCACATCAATGAAAAGTCATTTATAGCCTATAATAGTGTCTAGCAAACTATGGTCTTTGCAATCTCTTTTGTTTAAAATGTTTGAGAAATAAAGACTATTTCATGACATGTAAATATTGTATTAAATTTGAAGTTTAGTGTGTATAAATAAAATTTCATTGGAACACAGCCATGCTCATTTTTACACATACTTCCCATGGCTCTTCTTTGTCATTCACAAGCTTATATAGGTGCAATAGACACCACATAGCACACAAATCCTAAAACAACTGTTAAATGGTCCCTTATGGAAACTAACTTGCAGATTCTTGCCTATACACTCATGATGCACTATAATTGCAAAGTATAGGTGTTTGGCAGTATTCAAACCTCTGGATGAATTCCTAATACACTGAAATGTATATGTATACTTACATTACAGACATCTCTCATTCATTTTACTCTTTCTTAGTTGAATCTTATAGCCTTTCCAGGTACATAATTTTGTCTCTAAATAGTAATAAGTATTACGTCTTCATTTTTTTAAAATTATTTTTGAGACAGGGTCTCACTATGTAATCCCGGCTGGCCCTGAATGTGTAATACTCTTTGTCTCAGCCTTCCAAGTACTGGGATTACAGATGTGTGCCACCAGGTTCTACTCAATATTTTCTCTTAATTGGATTGGCAGATTTTTTTACCTAGAACATATTAACAGTGAAAATTTCTAAAATTTTTTCTAACTTTGGTATAAATATTTATATTGTTTCATGGCTATATTTGCATTGGTAGCCTTAGTGATATATTGTATTGATATAAATTTGATTTGAGACAGACCTTACCAAGTAGGAAGACTCCTTTTATTTCTCCTTTACCAAAAGTATAATAATGTGATCTTTATTGACTTTTCAGCATCTAGATACAGTCCATATTCTTTTTTTGGCTCATTGATATATCTTATTAATGTATTTTTAATATTATATAGTTTTTTGCATTACTATTTTGGACCCATTTGGTACATTATTTTATTTAAAAGCTAAGCTTTATTCTATTTAAGATTTTAACATCTATATTCAGTAAAGTCATTGTTTTTAGATTCTATTTTTGAGGATGTTCTTTTTGTAAAGCTTTATCATCAAATTTGTATTTGAAGCTGGGCTCCATGGCTCATGCCTGTAATTCCAGGTACCTGGGATGCTGCCTCTGGAGGCTCCAAAGTTCAAGGCCACAGGCAGTTTGTGCAATTTAGTGAGAGCCTGTCTCATAATAAAAAATTAAAAGGAGGGAGCACTACAGATAGTAGTACATTTACCTAGCATGCACAACACCTGGGTCCAACTCCCCAGTACTGAAAAAAAATTTGCACTGTACTTGCTTCTGATTTTTAAAAATAATTGTTCTATTTTTATGCTTTGAGTCAGTTTACAAAATATAAAAATACATTTTCTATATAATTTCAATATTTCCTAGAAACTTATAATAACTAATATAAAAATTTTTATTGTTATTTCAAAGTAATTTTACATTTTTCCAAATAATTTTCTGGCAGTTTTACTGGCCAAGTTTTCTACTTCTTGAATCATTTTGGCAATTGCGTTTTCATTGACATTCAGATTTCAGATAGAATTTCAATGATTTAACATAATTTTCACAGCAAATTTCATCTTTATTACCACTTTTCTCATTTTATGATTGTGTATTTGTGTTTTCCTTATTCTTAAGTCCAAGTTGGAAGCGATTTTTCCATTTTATTGGAAATTTCAAAGAAGAAAATCTTAGATAATGTTTTTCAGTTATCCTATATGTTAATCCACTGACTTCTGGTTGCTCCTAATTTTCTGACTCCATATTTGGGTTTGTTTTGTTTTTTCTGGTATTCTGAAACAAATGATGAGTGATTTTTTTCTTTAATAATGAATTATTTAAATGTCATATAAGTCCAGGGAATATTTTTGAAAACATTCATGACTACCTTCCTAAAAGGCTACCTCTATATTGTAGGTCTGAGTTTTCTTTACACTAAGATTTACTTTGAAATGAGTTTTTTGTTCCTCTCCTTTTATTGGTAAATATAATGATGGGAGACAGAGTAATACAGCATTGGCTTTTTCCATTATGCAACAATTACACCACTTTTGGTTACACTTTTATCAACTACCAAGTTTTACGGAACCTTTTGAAAAGAGTTTTTAAACTCCCAGTTTCCCATGAGTAGCTGAAATTTTAGAAAACTTCAAAAATTTAATGTATTGTAGCCAAAGCACAATGGTGAAGTTTACCAAATTTTTACTGTCAAGAGTTCATTCAGGTGGAATTATTTTTATTTAACTGCCTTACTGCTTTGCTTTTTTAAAAACTTGATTCCTTTGATGTTTACTAATTGATCAATTTGTAAAATTATAAAAAGAAAGTATTTTCTGTATAGTACAAAGTTTGGTACATACTTATTAAAATATTCATCTCTTACTATACTCTCATTTTGGTTACAAACTTGATCTCTCAAAAACTGAGAAGAATGCTGTTTTCTAAAATCATGTTGATTCTTTAGCAGTTTTATGTAATGTACTACCATTAAGAATTTATTAATATCTTTATTCAAAAAATTACCTTTATAAATGTAAAGTTACCTTTATGTATATATGTAACTTTTTTGCCTTGATGCATATTTTGTCTCTAATAAGTGCAAAACCTACGTTTTCGCCCAGTATATTTTTGCCCATATTTTATTTTTAATTTTGTCAATTTGTTCCTTGCTTCTTTTAAATAAACAGCATCTGTTCAACTTTTGCATTGTGATCTAATTTGGTACTTTTTGTTAGTTAATGTGAAATCAACCAATTCAACATTTATTTTTATAAGAGCTAGATATATTTGTTTTTTCCCTGTGATTATTTGTTTTATGGTTTCTACTTTTAATCCTTTTTTCTGATTTTTTTTTCTGTTGAGGTTTATCAAATACAGTTTTTTCCTTTCTTTCTCTCCCTGTTTTTTCTAGTTATTTATAATGCATGTGCTGCTTTGTTCTCATTCTGTTATGAAAGTAGTTGTCACGTCATAAATGAAATAATACCTGTGAATTAATTTTATGTAAGATAAAAATCTTTATATTTCCTTTCCTGACCAACTATCTTTTAGTATCTATCTATCTATCTATCTATCTATCTATCTATCTATGATCAGGTTGTACAAGGTCAGTGATAGAATACTTACCTAGTATTCTCAAGCTCTAGGTTTGATCTCTGGCATGGCAATAAATAAATAAATATTAAAATAAAAATATATACAATTTTAGTACTTCATACTAAATTTAGAGAAGTATTCTGTTCTCTGTATGTGTATGTGTGGTACTGGGGGTTGAACCCAGGGCCTCATGCTTCCATGCTCTGCAAGTGCTGGACCCCTGAACTGCAACCCTCAGCCCACTTTTTACTTTTTTGACACAGGGTCTCACTATGTTGCACAGATTGCTTCTGGTCTCAAACTTGTGATCCTCCTGCCGCCACCTCCCAAACCTCTGGGATTACAGGAGTGCGCCACCAGGCCCAGCTCGAGAAGCATTCTTCATCACCACATTGTTTTATAAACATGTTAACAACTGTGATTTAAATTTAGCTCTATAGCTTAACTTCATATCCTGAGAGTTCTTTTCATTACAGTTTTCCCCATTCTTTCTATCATCTATAGAGATATATTTTACCTTTGAATCACATTTCCATGAGGACACACTGATGATTTGTTTCCTCAGCTGTGATGTGGAAGTGTTTCTCTAATCCCGCCATATAGGAATGACAATTTCAGTTAATGCACAAATGTTTTTCTCTAAAATATATTATTCTTTAATTCTCAGACATCTAATGTGGGGCAAGATAAGATGCAGCCAGATTTCTTGTTTGTGCTTTTCCTCAACTTGGATGCTAAAAATTTTTCCTGCCAAAAATCAAGTGGATGTTTAAAAAATTTCTCGAGTTCTACAGGATATGTCTATATTTGGTATCATTTCATAATGTGTGGTACTCAATGATACTTTTTGATTTACAGACTTTTGTTTTAAAGATTCAATTCATTCCTGAGATTAGAAATCGTTGCAACTAATATGTTTGTTCTAATTGCTCCTCAAATTACTATATTAAGTTATAGCATCCTTTGGGCTTTTTCCTCTATGAACATATTTATAATTTTAATAATCACTTCCATCACATTGTCTTTTTACTCTGAGATCTTGTGAAACTTTTTGAGTTTGTCTTCTAATCAGCAGATCCAATTTTTTGAATTTTCAAACTTATTGGTTACTTTTTATATTGTACTTATGCATTAGCTATTTTGAAAATTATCCACATAGCCTCCAATTATCCATGTAGCCTTCAATTGGACCCCCTTGCTGTCAGCTTTGCTTTTATATTTATGTTGTCCACTTTAATTAGAGTGCATTTCAAAATTAAAGTGTTTCTTGTAGTAATTCTGCGTCACAGGAGATGCCTTCCTCAGTTACCAAGAACATGCCCCTTATTTTGAACAATAGTATCTTTTCTTTGTCTTGTGATTTCTTTTTCTGCTTGTTCTCCCTTATAGAGAATATTTCATGATAAGTGACATTGGAATTTGAGAAAATTCTATCAAATATTTATAGTTGCCTATAAATGTGACAAAATCATTTAGGCAGAAACAAAAGTTTTAATTGTATTTTAATATTGCTAGTTAACTTGCTTTAACATTGTTATTTTTACAGCTCTAGTGACCAAGGCAAAATAAGAGATAGTCACAGCAGGGACTTGTGTAGGTTTGGTGGCCAGGATTAATTATAGGAAGTAATACATTATTTCCTGAATTCAGTGCCTTCATGGGGAGCAGTATTCCTGTTCTTGTCTGGCACTGTTTTCTACACCTGTAACCCAGGCACACACTTTCCCATCTGGTAAAAATTTTAGAAATATTGGTCAGATCCGTAGTGTTTTAGTACTGATGCAAAGTTTGCTCTTCCTCCTACCCTACCATGAGATCCACTTGTGACTATAGATTTCTACCGGCAAATTTTTTCCCCCTTGCTGACATAAACTGGTCTACTTATTCCCACAGCCCTGCATGCTTAAATTTCTTTTAATATGGTCCTACTGAACTATATCTAGAAAAAGGCATTTATAGTATATGCAACTCCCTCTTCACTAGTTTTTATCCATGATATGCTTTCCTCCTCAAGTCTTTTCCCAATATGCCTTTCCCAATAAACTTTTTATTTACAACTAACAGAAGAGTAGATAATAGATGTTTGTGATCCAGTGACAATTTTTCCCAAAAGTAAATGTCTTCAAATCCTAAGATTATTCATAAATAAAAAGAGATATAATAGAAATGTTCACTGAGTCTAATGAATATGTATTTTATTTAAAATAATTATTTTTATCACCTTTCTCATCAAATAACTTCTCTTCCCTTTCCTTATAAAAATGTTATAGCTCTTAATCCCTTCCTCTCCCTCCTCCCCTTTGTCCTCCTTCACCATCATAATTATCATTATTTTATTCTTCCTCCTCCTACTCCTCTTCTTCTTCTTCTTCTTCTTCTTCTTCTTCTTCTTCTTCTTCTTCTTCTTCTCCTCCTCCTCCTCCTCCTCCTTCTCCTCTTTCTCCTCTTCCTCCTCTTCCTCCTCCTCTTCCTCCGTCTTCTTCTTTTTCCTTCTTCTTCCTGCCTCTCTCTGTCTCTCTCACTCTCTTCCTCACCCCCTTTGGAGATGAGAAATGATTACCAGTAGTACAAATCACTGGACTAAGAGTCAGAAAAACTGGATCTAACATTTACTACTGGTACTCTTACATATTATAAGCTTCTATTTTATCACCTATAAAACTAAAATAAGAGATTGTATTACCTTTAGAGTGCCATCCAGCCTTATATTTCTTCTAGCTCACATTAATAAATCCACTTCTAAACTGATACCCATACTTTGTTTTTGTATTTTGTTTTGCCTTGTTTTTAATCTTTTTATTACTATTTTTTAATTAGTGTAGAACTTAATGGTTTTAATTGCATTTCCATACATGCACATCATTGTACATTGCTCATCTTCGCTATTCTCATTAGCCTCCCATGATTCTTGTGCTCATGTCTTGTTACATAGATAGATAGGTTAATAGGTAGAGATATGGATTTTGCCTTTGGCAGAAAAATGTGATATTTCTCTCCTTTCCCTCCTTGCCTTTTCTTACTGTCCTCTCCTCTCTTTTTTAATCCCTTTTCTTCCTCTACATAGTCCTCCTTTGACTTTCATGACATATATATTAAAATATTGAAGATATATATTGAAATCTATAGCCCACATATGAAAGCAAAGATGTGATATTTGTCTTTCTGGGTCTGGGTTATTTCACTTGAAATGATCATCTCTAGTTCCATCCATTTTCCTACAAATGCTGTAATTCATCCTTTTATGGCTGAATAAAACTCAGTGGTGTATATATGCTACATTTTCTTCATCCATTCAACACTCATCTTTTTTAAGGACTACAGAGTAAATCTACAAGGAAGGACAAACTTTTTGTCTCATTTAAAGGACAAGAGCAATCTTTGTTCTGACTGAAGAGAAAAGACGTTACATAATAAGTCATCAGTATGCTGTTAAGTGATTTAATCTTGGCTTTGGTCTATTAGCCTGCAGCTATAGCCCTGTGGCATCCGATCCCATCAGATCTCGGAAGCTAAGCAGGGTCGGGCCTGGTTAGTACCTGGATGGGAGACCACCTGGGAACACCAGATGCTATAGGCTGGGAGAAGGACCTGGCAACCCCCTCCCAAAAATCAATCTGCCATTGAAAACCCTATGAACAGCAGAGAAGCACTGACAATAGTGTTTCCCCTGTTGTACACAGGGTTGCTATGAGTCGGATACCGACTTGACGGCACCTAACAACAAAATTGGTCTATTAACTTTCAGTTCTATCTATTTTTTTTATCATTTGAAGGAATGAAATCTATTGAGCCACCTCAAATGGGTTATGCCTATGAGGTGAGATTGACTTGGACATTTTTCTATGTGGACTTTTATTATCACAAATTATTTCTAGCACAAAATGTTCCTATGTTTCTCATAATTTACCTGAGCTTTTCATCAATTTGATCACTCTCCTCCAGTGTGTATAATGTTGAATGTGTTTTAGACATTTGAAAAAGAGAAAAGAAATGATATTTCATTCATTCCAAAGTACTGATTCATAATAGAGTAATTATCTACTCTTGCTTTGGGTATTGCTTAATCTGTACACTGAAAATGGCTTTGAGTGCTTTGCCTACCACTCAGTTGAAATAGCCTCTATATTTTTAAACAGGCAATTACTGGAAAAATGTCCCAAATGGAAAATGTGATAGAACAGTGCTTTACCTACAAAACTATCATGCCTAAGATGGAAAAAGGATGTGTATAATGAGTTCTGGATATTTTACATCCACTCTATCCCTTAATTCAAAATTTTTGTTGAATTTTAAAGTATTGGTGACTTTTTTATTATTCATCTCTTTGATGAAGCTATAATTCAACATTCCTTTAAATGAAAATTCAATTTTTAACATTACTTAATTGTTTGAAATAACACAGTATTCTTTAACACTGTATTCATGTTCAGTTAGACTAAAAATTTAAATAAAGGAGAAAGTTATTATTTAATTTTTTATTATATTTCCTTATACAATAATATTTTTTCTTTTATATTCTGTTTTAATTGATAAAGAACCTAATTCTTTCTGTAAAGGTCAACACTTTAGTCCTTGTAGAAATACAGTGCATAAAAGTTTAATGAACTGTGGAAATATTTACTACTTTGTGTAAGGCACACATGTCTTTTTTATTTGCCAAAGGCTATGATTATTATCCATTAAATACTCACTTATGTTTTCCTTTCTTGAAATAGAAGTATCTACTGTCCAGTCCTTTCAATTCAATTTCAAACTGACTTGAGTTTCTTTCTGCAAAAGGCTCCTCCCCCGTGTCTTTGGTTTTCGTCTTCTTGTTCCAATATCTTGGCAGAATAATGTTTCTTAAATACAACTTTCATTCTGTTTTCCTCCATAAATTTGGGATGACTTCACATGGAATTGAACTTCAGAAAGATGAAGATCAGTGAGTGCTAGGAAAGACAGAGAGGTTTCTTTCTTACCTGCATCAAGTCCCCAAACAACTTTGGAGTAATCTTTAGTTTTTGCAACTCTTTCTCCAACATGAAATCTGTTAGTCATCTGTCATCCCTGTAGCAGAAAAACCCACCCAACAAACTTATGAGGAAAGAGGTTTCTTGGGAATGCAGTAGAGAATCAACCCATAAGAGCAGCAGGACAGGCTTGGCAGTGGTGAAGGAAGAGCCTCTGGTTTGAGTAGAAAAAACCTCCAAAGGCCCGCCTCCACTGGTATCACATCCACAAAGCTAAGACCAGAATTCCAAAGTTTCATAACCTCCAAAGATAGCACCACTAGCTGGGCACTCAGTATTAAAGCACATGACCTTTGAAAGCCAATTAATTCAAACCATGATACAATTAAACTTTAAATTTTATAGAAGGGACCACAAAAATACTCAAACCATCTACTCCTCATCTCTGTTGTTTCTTCCTGTGTTTAGATAGTCACTGTCATTTTCCTGGACTCCTGCAATAGGCTTTTACCTCATTTGTGGACTGTTTACATTCCAGACTTCCTCATTATATGGAGTAATATCTAAATATAAATCCAGTTTTGTTGCTCTTTGGGGCAATGTTTCCACTCCAAGGATCTAATACTTCAACACAAAATTCAACTAGATACTAAACCTAGGGAGATGGCATTGGCTGTGATCTGACCTCATACAGCAGATTTAAAATAAATTTTAATCAGGAATATGACTAGAACAGTCACTCTTACCATTTCTACTCAGCATAGTCCTGCACATCCTAATCAGAGCTATTAGGTAAGAAAAAGAAATAAAAGTCTCCAAAACAAAAAGCAAAAAGCTAGATTGTGTCTGTTTGCAGATGACATTATCTTCAATACAAAAAAACCCTAAAAATGGCACCAAAATCTTGTTAGAATTAATAAACCAATTCAGTAAAATTGCAGAATAGAAAATCAACATAGAAAAATCAATAGTGTTTCTATTGTACTAACAGCAAATTATCTGTGAAAGAAAGAAAACAATCCCATAAAAATACTGAGAAACAAACATAACTAAGGAGATGTAGGTTCTGTACACTGGAAGTTACAAAACATTGATGAACTAAATTGAAGGTACAATAGACAAATTTACCAGTTTCACAGATTGAAACACTTAATATACTTAAATTGTCCAGGCTGCCCAAAGCAACCTACAAATTGAATGCAATCTCAATCAAAATTCCAATGACATTTTATACAGAAATGTTCTTAAAATATTAAAGTTCATATGGAACAACAAAAGACCCCAAATAGGCAAAAGGATCACAAGTAAAAAGGTTGAAGCTGGAAGGATCATGTTACCTGATTTCAAAATATACTATGTAACTACAAAGTAGTATGATACTGAGACAAAACTAGACACATAGCCTAATGGAGGAGAATATAGACAGAAGTAAATTCATGCATTCATGGCAGTTGATTTCGACAGTAGTGCCACAACACAAAGTGAGAAAAGGACACTCTTTAAAAACAGATGCTGGAACTGGGCATGGTGGCACATGCCTATAATCCCAGCAACTTGTAAGGCTGTGGCTGGAAGATCACAAGTTCCAAAGCCAGAGACAGCTTCCACAATTTAGCAAGATCTTGTCTCAAGATAAAAAATTTAAAAATGGACTGGGAATGCAACTCAGTTGAAGAGAGCTTGAAAAGTATGTGTTAGGTCCTGGGTTCAGCTCCCCACTATTAGCAGGAAAAAAAACTTGATCTGGGAAAATTGGATATCCACTATCCACAAGCAAAATAATGAAATAGGACCTCTATCTCACACCATATAAAAAATCAACTCAAAATGGATTAGTGACTTAAAAATAAGACTTAAAACCATGGAACTATTAGAATAAAACAGAAAAAATGCTCTATGACATTTATCTGGGCAATGATTTTTTTCAGATATGATCCACAAAACACACAAAATGCAAAAATAGACAAATGGAATTATAGTAAGCTAAAATATTTCTGCACAATAAAGCTAACAATCAACAGAGTGAAGAGGCAATCTAGAAAATGGGAGAAAATATTTGCAAACCATACAATAAAAGGATTAATATGAGGAGTATATAAGGAACTCAACTCTATAGCAAGAAAATAGATAACCTGATGAAAAATGAGCAAAGGACTTAAATATGCATATCTCAAAAGAAGACATGCACATTACCAACAGCAGTTCAGAAAACGGTCATCATCACTAATCATTAGAGAAATGCAAATCAAAACCACTAAGAAATGTCACTTCACATTAGAACAATTATCATCAAAAAGACAAAAGAAAGCAACTCTTGGTGAGGTTGTAAAGAAAAGAGAACACTTAGGCATTTTTAGTAGGAATACAAATTAATATAGTCTCTATGCAAAAAGCTTCCTCAAAAATTTAAAAATAAAACTACCACATGATCTGACAATTCCATTTCCAGGTATATATTTAAAGAAAATGAAATCAGTATGTTGAACAGGTATCTATACTCCCATGATGATTGAGGCACTATTTATTGTAGACAAGATATAAAATCAACCTAAGTGTCCATCAGTGACTAAAGAGATAAAGAAATGCACACACACACACACACACACACACACACACACACACACACACTTTTCCACTTTTTTTTTTTCTAGTGCTGGAGATCAAACCCAGGGGCTCAGCTCAACTGCTGGGCTACATCCCGAGCCCTCAGCCTTTAAAAAGAAGGAAATTTTGTCATTTTCAAAAACATGGATGAACCTGGAGGACATTACGTTAAGCGAAGTAAGCCAAGCACAGAAAGTCAAATATTGCATGATTTCACTTACATGTAGAATCTAAAAATGCCAAATTCATAGAGGCAGAGAGTAAAATGGTGTGAGTAGGTAGGAAGGGAGGAGTAATGTTGGCCAAAGGATACAAAATTCCAGTTAGATGGCAGGAATCATTTCTGGAGATCTATTATACAGCATGGTGAATACAGTCAATATTAATGTGTTTTATTGGGAGAAAGACATGGCAATCCACTCCGGAGGCAATCCCAAAATAGTCAGTCATTGAAAAACCTATGAGGGTCGCTATGAGTTGGACCTAGCAACAACAACAACAATGTGTTGTATACTTTAAAAATGCTAAGGGAGAGGTAGGAGCAGTGGTGAACACCTATAATCCCAGTGGCTCAGGAGGCAGAGGCAGGAAGATCGCAAGTTCGAGACCAGAGGCAGTCTGCGTAATTTAGCGAGACCCTGTCTCAAAAAGTAAAAAAATGGGCTGGGGGTGCAGCTCAGTGGCCCAGCACTTGCAGAGCATGCAAGCCCAAGGCCCTGGGTCCAACCCCCAGTACCACAAAAAAAAAAAAAAAAAAAGCTAAGGGAGTAGATTTTAAATGTTCTTATCACACACAAAAAATGAAGGTAATAGAGAGGCTAATTAGCTTGATTTAATCATTTTGTAATGTATACAAATGTCAAAACATGCAATTTTTGTCAAAAATAATAAAAATAAATGAATATTGAAATCTTAACCCTGTAACAAGAGATAGAGCTATAACTATCATTTTGTGATTTACATAGATGGTTAGTCACTCAGCAAACATGATGGTTAAGCACTTTGACTCAGAGGTCAGGTTGCCACACTCTAAATGCAGGCTTTTGTACACATATACCTGTTCTTAGGCAAGCTATATGCCTCTTTCAGCTTTCTATGATAAGTGGGATTAATAATTTGTTCCCATTCCCAACATTATTATGAAGATTGAGTTAAATAACATAGTGTACATATAAGGCATATAGAGTAGTCTTTGACTTTACTAAGATTTCAAAAAATGTACCTTTCATTAAATAACAACAACAACAAAAAGATAGGTATTATGATGTTTCATTATGTTACATTTCTGGAATATTTTGATTGAAAAATATTAATAATTTTAAACCAAATTTGACCTCAGATCCTTACATGTTATGTTACTCAGCTTTGTCACTGACACTGTGACAGACTACCTGAGATAATCAACTTATAAGGAGGAAAGGTTCATTTTGGCTCTTAGTTTCAAGGATTTCTATGGTCACCTGACCCATTTGCCTTTGGGCCTATGGTGAGGATGTACATCACGGTAGGCAGAGTGCAGTGTTCCATGCTGCTCACCCCAAGATGGCCAGAAATCAAAGACAGAAAAAGAGGAGGGGATGAGGTTCCCCCACTAGACACAGGCATGGTAGAGAAGTTGTAAATAGAGTGCTAAAGGCTAAGGTCCCATACTAAGAACATGACCTATATGTAAGGAAGACTTCCAATTAGGCCCAATCTCTTAAAGATCCTCCTATCCTCCAAGAGTACCAGGAGTTAGGTACCAAGCCCTTAATATGTGGGTCTTTGAGTGACACTTATCCAAATCATAGCACATGAAAATATCATATTTTCTTTTATTCAAGTGAAAAAAGTCTATTTGATGGCAGGAGATATCTATCTATCTATCTGTCTGATAGATTACTATTTAATTAATGTTTTTTAAAATCATGTCTCCAAGTTTTTGTATTTTTAATTATTATATTTTTTATTTGTTCAGTAATCAACCAACAAAGCTCATTTCTTACTGTAATAATTCAAATGACCTTCTTAATCTTTCCAGAATTTTCCAGTCTCAACTCTTCTTCTAAACTTTTTTTTGGCAGGATCTTGTACAGAACTTTATTGAAAATATTGAGGTGATCAGGTGAACTTAGTCTTCCCAGTTGTTTACCTAAATTTAGGTATCACTTCATCCATTTTGACTTTTTCTCCATGCTTAATATTATCCCTTGTGTTTCAATGCTTGATCTCATCCAGTCCTTCTTATTTCAAGAGAAATCTCTCTTAAACAACTTTTTTTTCCGTATGTTTAATTTCTTGTTCTTCAGTAAGTCCTTTTATTTTGGGTTCGAGAAAGCCTGACTCTCTCTTTTCCTAAATTATGTACTGTTTGGTTCTATTTTACCACTATTTTTCTGTGTATAATGGTAAACTTCTTTAAACAAGTTTGGCTCACCTAATTCTTTTATTTCTTTGTAACCCACTCGCTGTTTATCCACTCTTACCACCAGAGAAAAATCATAATCTTAAATAGGTTAAAATATCAATATTTTACAATATGTAATGCATTCTTTGGGCTGGGATTTAGCTCAGTTGGTAGAGCATGGCTCTGCAGTCTCTGAGGTCCTGAGTTCAATTCCCAGCATTGCAAAAATGGGAAAAGGACAATCCACTCCTGAAGCAATCCTGAAACAGGCAGCCATTGAAAACCTTATGAGGATTGCTATGGGTTGGACACAACTCAATGGCACCTAACAGCAGCACGGCAATGTATTCTGTAATACACTTTTTTAATGTTTCATTTTCCTTCTTAAAAGCATTAGCAAATTGCCACTGACCTTTAGGATTTTATTTAACAACATCTCTACTATGCTACATCCTTCCCTGATTAAATCTGCAATTTTCTCTATTTCTCTATTTCTCCAATAGGCCTTATTTTCTCTTATTGGTCAGAGCCAGGCCCTGTTTGGACATAGGTTTATGCTCATGATTGTCCCTGTCACCCAGGCCACACTTGCGAGCCCAGCCTAAGAACTACCTCATCCAGAAAGTCTCCATAATCACTCCAGCTCTCAATGCCTGTAAACTTTTGAAAACAGGAAGCAATATAGAATTAAGCCGTATTGTGTTGTTGTTGTTGTTGTTGTTGTTGTTGTTGTTGTTCTTGTTCTTGTTCTTGTTCTTGTTGTTGAAAGAGTCAATACTTTTTTTTTTTTATAAGGTACTGAGAATTGAATTCAGGCCTGGTAGATGCTAGGCAAGAGCTCCACCACTGAATTAATTGCCAACCCAGTTGGGTTAAAACACAAAAGTTGCAGTCTTCCTGGGTACAGTGGTGCATTTCTGTAATCCCAGAAACTAGAAGAGGAAGCAGGAGGATCATGAGTTCCAGGCCAGAGGTAGCCTGCATAATTTAGCTAGACACTGACTCAAAAATAAAAATAAAATTAAAATTAAAATTAAAAATGGTCTGGGAGTGCAGCCCTGTGAGTAGAGCACTGGCAAAATATATGTGAGGCCTTAGGTTCAACCCTCAAGTACTGAAAAAAAAAAAAAATTCTTGTAGTCCTGCATCTCTTATTCATTTGGTGTGGCCAGTGAAGTTGTTGTTGTGAGGTTACCTTAAGTCAGGTCCAATTCATAGTGACCCTCATATGGTTTTTCAATGGCTGATTGCCAATGGCTGATTGTTTCAGGACTGCTTTGGGAATGGATTGCCATGTTCTTCTCCCATTGGCCAGTGACATAGCCTCACTAAAATCTCATTTTCAGTTTCTTCATCTGAAAGATGAGGCTGTTCATTTCTCCCCAATCCACCTCTCAGGATTGTTGTAAATAGTAAATAATATAATGTATATAAAGTCAATTTATAAAAGTAAAAAATGTATCAGATCTTGTTATTTGATCTTTAATAAATTGTATACTGACTTATTTTCTGGATTACTTTTGTATATTGTTCTTTTATAGACTCAGTGTTATGTAAACAAATTTCTGTGTGTTTGACCACTTAATTAGGCTAATTAGGTAGTTTACTAATGATCTAGGTGAATTTTTTCCCCCAGCTGTGGATCAGATCAAGGGTCTTGCACATGCTAGACAAGCATGCTGCCACTGAGCTACACTCCCAGCCCCTGATTACCTAGGTTTTGAATTCTTTGGAGACTGGGAATATTGAGGAGCCAACATTTATTTATTAGAAAGATAATTATTTTTGATTTGGGGGCATAGACTTCCCATTAAAGCATGAGTCCATATCAGAGAAGTTTCAAGTGTTCTTGCTGCCCACAGGGAGATTATGAATTGAAGACACCTGATAGAAACACTGTCAACACAAAGACAGACAGCAAGAGAGTGGAGACAGATATTTGGCCTGTCTCAGTTTACCCAGGACTGGCTTGGTACAGACTCAGAGACTTATGGAAAAGGAAGTAGATGAAAGAGAGTGGAGCTTGGACTTATGACTTTTTCTTTCACTGAAATATAATTTCTTGACAAATTTACTCCTCTGCCTAATCATTATAGATATAGAACACGTCCATCACTCCAGTGTGCTTTCCATAGTCATTTCCTAGGGCTCCCAGAGACAACCACCATAAGGATTTCTGTCACTATAGTTTTTTTTACCTCCTCAAAAACTTCACATAATTGGTACTGTGGTGTACTGTTTTGTCTTGGCCCCCCTCTCTCTCTCTCTGTCTCTCTCTCTCTCTGTCTCTCAACAGAATACTTTATTTAAATTTGAATATTTTTACATATATAAGCAGTTCTTAACTTTTTGATGTTGATAAATATTCTGTATCATAATTTTCTCACTTACCTAGGACAGTTGGAATGTTCCTAGGGCTTAGGTGAAAATGGCATGTCTGATCATTCTTGCATGGGCTCTTTGTCGATGTATAGTCTCATTTCTCTTGAAATTGTCAGACTTGATAAAGAGTGAGGTGTAATGATATGCTGTTTTCAAAAGACATATTTTAAGTATAATGACACAGACAGATTGAAAGTAAAAGATGTAACATGTACACATTAAGCAAAAGAAAGCTGATATGGCTTTATTAATGTCAAGTAAAGTGTATTTCAAGACAAAGATACTAGCAGCTAAAATTATCATTTCATTAGGGTGAAAAGAACAATTTAGAACAAGGTAAATGATGTTACAATGGTAGTAAAAAATAATAGTCTCAAAAGTCCAAGAAAACATGGCAAAATTAAAATTAGAAATAGACAAATCTGCAATTATGTTCAGAGATTTCAACAACTTTCTCTTAGTAATTGATGTGTCAAAAAGAAGTTAGTGATGATATAGAAAAATTGGATAACATTATCAATTATCAAACATGGACCTAATTGACATTTATAGATTATCACTCCCTCCCAAAACTGCAGAATATACATTCTTTTCAATGGAACATTTACCACAAACCATATACTAGTTATAAAATAAATCACAATCCATTTCACAGAGTATTTGATTACAGTAGTATTAAATTGGAAACCAAAGGCAATAAGTATACAGAAAAAGTCCATTTTTTGACACTAAGCAACATATTTCTAAATAATTGACCCATAGATCAAAGAAGAAATCAAAAGAAGACTTAGAAAAAGTACTATACTGAATGATAATTAGAATACATGTTAAAAATCTGTGTTCATGCCTTTATTCAGCATTGTTGTCTTAGAAACTGATACAATTTCATTGTCTTCAAAAGAAATGAGGAAACAGATAGGCAGAAAAGCAGACCAAGGTTTAAGAATTATAGAACTCATGCCCACCATCAACCAGTATTTTTATTCTACTGCAATTGTAATGAGGCCATTAGATCATGGTTTAAGCAATAGGTAAATATCCTTTCAACATGCCAATAAAGAGAAAGCTAAATAAACATTTTGTCAATTTTTCCCAATTAAGTTACATAAAGCATGTGTACAACATCTCCATTATCACCCAATGAAATGTTTGTGAAAATAGTCTGGAGAGTATTAATATTGACAGAGATGTAACTAAAGAACAAGTTAGATGGTGATTAAAGAGTTGAAAAGACAACCAAGGAAAGTGGTGAAATCTCTAAGACACAAAGCCATCTGTTTCTAATTTTAGCTTCATTCTTAATGAATATAAGAAACCTGACTAAATGATCTCTGGGGCCTTCTTCCAAACACAACATTTATTATTTTAATTAGTATTGACTGTGATGCCAACACAATGAGAAAATTTGCTCAAGATCATAAAGAAAATGATAGATCTCATTCTAAATCTGTTGTGCCCTCTACTTTACTAATTCTTTTATTAGGAAAAATATTTTCTTTAAAAAAATCAAACCATTCCCCCACCCTACTATCTGTCTTTCCTTTATAAGAAACCAAAAGGAAATTTGTTTTGCAATTTGTGATCATGATTTTAACTTTTCAAAAAATGTGTGAGTCATTTCTTGCTCTTTGATAGCTTCCAAATGAAAAAGCTTTGCTTTTATAGAGTAGTCCTAGCTTTTAATTATTTCAGTTTATTTTGTGTGATTGGGAGTGAGAAACATAAATGAAAAATGTCATTCATGAGTATGAGTCTGGTAATGAATGTGAAGAAAGTAAATGGCTACTTTATAGGGCCTTTGGGTATGTTTTCCTGAGGCTTCTGCCCTTTTCTCTTTGAAGTTTTCTCTTTTTCCTGTGTTCCTTTGCACAGTATTAGTCAGCTTGTGTGTCACTGTGCAAAATATCTGACAGAAACAAACTTAAGGGAGAAATGATTTATTTGTAGTTCATTGTTTAGAGAATTTCAGTCCATAGAGACAGGGAAGACACTGTGGCAGGGCAAGGGCAAGGGTGAGGCCTATGGCAGAGGACCTCACATCATGACAAACAGGAACAGAGAGAGCTACCAGAACTGGGCGGCTGCCTAAAACTCCAAAGTCCTGCCCCCCTAGTCACTTCATTCCCCAAAGCTATGTCCCATCTTCCAAAGTTCCATAGCTTCTCAGGACAGTGCCATCACCTGGGCACTAAATGCCCAAACACTGACCATTGGGGCACATTTTAGATTTAAACCATAACACAGAATAAAATGGTATAGTAATTTAGGAGAATGGAAATCACATCAATCTAACACATGTAGGTATCTGCATCCACACGAGTAGAGATGCTCTTCCAAATCCAACCATCTTACAAGCTCTAAGCAACACTTTTAAAATTCACAGATGTGGAATTACATAGGGAAATTTTAAATGTAGAATACAGGAGATCATATACTTTTCTAAAAATACCCTTTCTCCATTCATTAATATAGGCAAAACTTGAAATTTAAAAGTATTAAGAAAAAGAATAAAATAGTGGGGTGCAGTGATACATGCTTGTAATCCTAGCTATTCAGGAGGCTGAGACAGGAGGACTGCAATTTTGAGGCCAGAAGTAGCTTGTTGTAACTTAGCAAGGCCTTATTTCAGATAAAAATTTTTAAAAAGGGGTTGAGGGTGCAGCTGAATATAAGAGCACTTGCCCAGCATCTGTGAATTCCTGGGTTCAACCCCCAGTACTTCAGAAAAAAAAAAAGAAAAGAGAAAAGAAATGAAAAAGAATCAAAGCTATATTGTTTTACTATTCAAAAGAATGTTTTACTTTCAATAATCTGAATTCATTCTAGTAGTAGCCTGCTGGATTTAACAAGGACCAAAATTATTCTTATTCTGAGGAGAGGAAAAAAAAATCTTAAACAAACACTTCAGTGGTTAAGCAGTCAAGTGAATTGAAGAACAGAATAACTGAATCCCTATTTGTAGTCTGCATAGTGTAGAAGGAGTGATTGTTGTTGTTAGGTGCCATCAAGTCAGTGTCCACCTCATAGTGACCCTATGTACAACAGGCAAAACACTATTGTCAGTGCTTTTCTGCTATTCATAGGGTTTTCAATGTCTGGTTGCTTTTTGGGAGTGAGTTGCTGGGTCCTTCTCCCATGCCTACAGTATCTGCTGTTCCCAGGTGGTCTCCCATCCAAGTACTAACCAGCCCCAACCCTGCTTAGCTTCCAAGATCCAACGGGATCAGATGCCACAGTGGTAGGGTTACAGGCAAGGAGTGATTAGAAATGAAGAAATGTGTGGGTAAATGTAGCTACAAATCTATCAAAGATACAGATACATGGCCAGAGCATCTCAGCACCCTTTCACACATGAAAACAAGCAAAGATGTTATGGCAATACCTGTTTTGTAGCTACATCTTTCCCTTGTGTCTACTGTCTGTTTTAAAATCTGCATCATAGATGGTCAAAAAAAGGTATCACTTTTCCAGTATTTTAAGATTTCCACAACTATTTCTAAGCATGAAGGATAGACATTTGCTTTTTCTACTTCTCTCAAGTGGAATCTTTTCTAGCTGCTCTATTTGGCTACGTTCTTCCCATATCCATAAAGCTGTTCCTGGGACCCCCCTGCAGGCAGCCATCCAGATTTGGATTTTTCCAGCAGCCTGGGCACTGCCATTCTGCTTTCAATATCCTCTTCCTATGCTTGGGCTAGAGCTGAGGAAGCTGAATGGCAGAGAGTGTTCCTTTATTTCTGATGCAATTGCTGCTTCTCAGGTCTGGCTTGGGCTCTGATCGTGACATTTATGTCACAGGTGTCACTGGTGAAACTGCTGTGAAACCAGATGGCGGGCCTCCCTGAGATTGGCAGCACCTGCTATTGTCCTCACTGCCACTGCTACCTGCTCTACTTTCTTCTTCCTGTTGATTTCTTACTGCCTTGTGTTGTCATTCCATTGGTTCAGTGTTATTTACTTTCTTTCAAGCCTTACGTCTAGGATGCATTTGCTCTGCTTAGATCCCCTTCATGCAGGAAGGCCCATCATTAGGCTGGCTACCTCACCTTCCTTCAGGGTATCTGCTTTAATCCCATTTCCACAGCATGATACTTGACCACTCTATTTAAAATTGCAACCCACTTTTCTCCTCCTCCACTCTGACAGTTTTCTCTTTTCCCTACAGCGTTTTGTCCACATCAATTAGCACCACCAGTCATGTTCTATATTTAACTTACTTATACATTATCTATATCTCTTTATTGGGAGAAGGAATTGACAATCCATCCTTGAAACAATCTACCATTGAAAACCCTGTGCACAGCAGAGAAGCACTGACAATAGTGCCAGGCATGACACACTGTCAGAGGGTGTCTCATTCTGTTTACATAGGGTCGCTATGAGTCGGACCTGACTCGATGGCATTTAACACAACAATATCCCTTTATTAGGTTACACAGAATATACGCCACACAAGGGCAAGATTTTGTCCGCTTGGTTCATTACTGGAGGCTAAGCATCTGAAGAATGCTGCCCCTTTGTAGGCACTTTAAAAATATTTATTGCTGCCAGGTGTGGTGGCGCATGCCTATAATCCCAGTGGCTTGGGAGACAGGCAGGAGGATCGCAAGTTCGAGACCAGAGGCAGTCTGTGTAATTTAACGAGACCCTGTCTCAAAAAAAGTAAAAAAAAAAAAAAAAAAAAAGAAAGAAAGAAAGAAAGAAAGAAAGAACTAAAGAAAAAATAATTTGCTGCTTAGTCCATGTGAAACCCTGGGTTTGATCCCTAGTGACAACATTTTCTTTGTTACATGGTTAGGTAGATTGTAAATATTGAAAGTGCAGGCTGCTACCTTTACATTTGGTTTTACTCGGTATTCTTCATACACTGTACAGTGTTATGAACGAAAGAACGTGAAAGATACAGGGAAAAATGAATATGTTACATGTGCTATGTATACTAGATATTTTACTTAAGTGATCTTCTTTTGTCCTCATGATAATCCAAACCCTGTGCCCAAAGAAACACAGCCAGAAAGTAGCAGAATAAGCATGCAAATTATTTGTGTCTTACTTCAAAGTTATGGCCTTTATCAGAGTCATGGCCTACCAAATAGTAGTAAGTAAATAAGAGCTACTCTAGATGAATGATGTTGCATAAATAAGATGTGGCTAGAAACTGAGGGCCAAAAATAATTAGTTAAGAAAAAAAGATCTGTAAATTACCTTCTTAAAAACATAAGCAACAATTCCAAAAGGAGGAATTCCAAAACTCTTTAGAGCCATAGCACCCTGGGGTTAAGAGCTAGGACTTCCAAAATAACTACTTTAAGTGGGAAAACATGTCTGCACATATTTTAACGTAATGCCAAAAATACATTATTTACAATGTGAACCCATCAGAGATCCCCCCCAAAATCCATTCCTGATGCTAAACAAGAGGCACAAAGACCTCCGTGACATTGCTTTTGAATGTCTTTCTTACTGTAGCCCCCAAATCTACAACTTATTATATTTTTTACATGAGCCATATTTTATAGATAAAATCCTTCCTTGTTTTCCCTTCTTTTTTGACACCTTTTGATCTGCTTGTACAAATGGAAATGGAGCTTCATTATTAATTCAGCACCACATGTTTATATAGACCCCACATGATGCATAAATTGCTAGAAATTGGAATGTCCTCAGCAAGCCCAGACAAGATCCCTGTCCTCAGGGGGCAATGTTTGCCACTGATCAGGAAATGGTATGCTCTGTGACCATCACCAGAACTTGAGGTATCTTCAATTCAGGGTTTATATAAATGATCTTATTAATTATATAATTATATCTTCACTTTTTATTTGGTAAAGGGTAAATTGTTGCCTTGGCTTTTTTTTTTTAGCCAAAATTATAGAATCTAGCAGTTGAAAACAATTTTAGAACTATGCATTCTAATTATTTGCCCAGACAAGTAGCCTAACTACAGCATCTACTTGAATGTTTCTGGTAGTTGGTGATTATTTCATATTAAAAATTTTATTTTGTTTATGCAAGTTGCAGAACTTAACTATTATTACTTATATTAAACTAAGAAACACTATAATTTCAGAATTTATTTGAGCAGATAGCAATTCTTGAGTCAGACAGCTCCAAACCAGAAGTGGCTTGGGGCCTCTGCAAGGGACTCAAGAAGGCTTATATATGGGGCCAAGATGGAAGGAAAGAAAGCATTTGACTGATTGCAGTTATAACTGTATTTGGTCTATCCTGCTTGGAAGTCCCCAGTTATATAACTGCATTAGTTAGTGTTTGGATTGATTAACCTTAAGTTTCATTTTTCTTTAATAGAGGCAGTTAGAAGGAAAAGCTTCAGTTAAGCTCTGCATATGTCTGCAAATCCAGGAAGAGCAATGCCCCATGTAAGGTCCAATCACTTTGCTTAAGAATTCTTCAGGTCTGGTCTCTGTTTTAATTCTTTTTAAATAGTGAGTCAAAATTTTCCTTCCTACATCTATCTTATTCCTAGATCTGCCCTCTAGAGTCACAAAAGTCTGTTGCTCACCCAGATCAGCCACATCATGACAGCTTGTTCAATGCTGTTTTTCCTTGAAATCTCCTGTTATTCAATTATTTGCCTGAGTATCCACTTTGCCCAAGGCATTGCATTATGTAATGCAAGGGTTACAAGGAGGAAGACAGAATAGCTTTTTCTCTAGTTAAGAGAAACAATTACCTCTATTTTCACAAATACTGTGTGAAAAACAAGTGTCTTTGAGCTTGAAAAAGCCAAATGCCATTAATTGCTAGAAAGATGTGAAAATATTCATGGAAAATGTAATATTTGAGGTTTAAACCTAATATTGTTTTGTCAGTTTGAATTGGTAAGGTCATGAATTCCTGGTGGTGAAAACAGCACAAGTAATAACTTGGAAGTAAAAACACAGACAATGAGATGCAAAATTAGAAAAACTTGAGGAAATTATCTTGTCTGCAGAAGATAATACTAGAGATCAAAAGAAAAGAAGACTGGAAAGTTGGGTCAGTATCTTCAGCATGGAGGTGAGGGATTTGTACTTCATATGGATGGTAGTAGAGAGTAGTTGAAGATTCTTGGGTACAGAAAATAAACATAAGGTGAGACTTTCATTTAAATTGACAAAAAGTACTTTAGGGGTGAATTAAAGCAAAAAAAAACATACAGAGGGAAGAGCTGGGAGGTTAATACTTAACTAATTTTATACTTCATGTGAAATGTAGATTAGACAATGAAGAAAAGATAAAAAAGTTTTCTAGAACAATTAAACATTAAGAATTGATAAGATTAAAAAAGACAAATAAGTGTCAAATTTTGCTAGTGAAAAAATTACAGAGGCAAGAACAAATGTTGGAATGTATACAAGTCTATGTGCATGTGGGCATATGTATGCTGTGTGTGTTTGTGAGAGAGAGACAGAGAGAGAGAGAGAGGGACAGAGACACACACAGAGAGAAAGAGAGGCAATAAAAAGTCTGGTCTGATTTTAGGTCAAAGGCCACATATTAGGAAAGGTATTGTTGTTGTTAGGTGCCGTCAAGTCGGTATCCGACTCATAGCGACCCTCTGTACAACAGGGGAAACACTATTGTCA
>VMDO01011758.1:0-65281 GCA_007922755.1 Pedetes capensis
GTGAGGCAGCTCCACATCTGGGCTGGAGTTCGTGGCTGACGTGGTTCCACAGGTCATGCTTTAGGATAGCAGTACCTCCTGGAGGCTCAGGGCACCAAGTGCTGCTGCAGACGGGTCCTGAACCGTGACGGCAGCTGAGAGCACAGGGCCTGGTGTGCTGGACCGACAGCATCACTGTGGGGCTGAACATTTCTTTAATTAGGTGGTGAGGGACGGCCATCTCCACTGAGGCTGGCTGCGGTGTGTAGATGCCCCCAGGCCTGTTTCTCGGGGCACTGCTGATGATGCCCACCCTGAGGTCAGCCCTGGCTGATTAAGGCAGCCTGGCCAGAGCTGGGACACGCTGTGGAGATGGTGTGACAGGCACACGAGGCTGTCAGCCCCAGCCCGTGGGCACCTGGCGTCTTCCTCGCTCACACGGCGACAATCAGCACTCTATCACTTCATTATCACCGCCCTGTGTTTCTGCCTTGTTCCCACCACATGGTGAGCGCTCGAGAGAAAAACTGTGCATTCTGGGGTCTCCCATACTGCGTAGCTCAGAGTCTTCTTAACTACAGTACGAGCTATGATTGAGAGATGCCAAATAATACAAAGCTCTATCTAAACCAAGCCTACTGAGTTTGGAAAGAAGAGAATCATTTCTCCCTATGAAGATTTCACTGGTTTTTAGAAAGTTGTTGTGGTTGTTAGGTGCCCACAAGTCGGTGTCTGACTCATAACGACCAGACGTACAACAGGCAAAACACTATTGTCAGTGCTTCTCTGTTATTCGTAGGGTTTTCGGTGGCAGATTGATTTTTGGGAGTGGGTTGTCGGGTCCTTCTCCCAAGCCTACAGTATCTGGTGTTCCCAGGTGGTCTCCCATCCAAGGACTAACCAGGTCGGACCCTGCTTAGCTTCTGAGATCTGATGGGATTGGAGTCCACAGTGCTATGGCTGCAGGCTTTAGAGAGTAGAAACTAGATGTTGACAGGTGGACTTTTTTCTTGGTAAGATGTTGATAGCAATAAAGTGATCGTTCATGGGGCACCATTTGCTGCTGAGCTGAGCGAGTACTTAGTGCCTTTCCCTGGAGGTCATGCCACGCCGCTAGCCAGGAGAGACGCCCAGTTCTAAGTGTTCTGAGTGCCGGCCTATTGGCGAATGGGCAGGTAAGCAGGAAATCCCAGTTTTCCTCTGAGCTTGGCCCCCCTCAGGGGTAGCAGGGTGACGCTTCAGCTCCTGGGTGACCCTCCTGTTCCTGGCGCACGTCTGTGTCGCAGCATTAGAGTCGCATCTGCCAGCTCTCGTTAGGCACCGCCTTGGCAGCCCACACAGCCCACAGCCTTGGTGTAGCAGCTACTGATGTCGTCTCACAGATGTGCGCGTGGGGGCCAGGCTCAGGTCTGCTGAGTCACTGTGCTGATGTGCCAGGAGTGAAGGCGGGGTGTGGCTGAGACGTCAGGGCTGGGGCTGCTCAGGACGGCACGAGGGACAGGTGACGAGGCTCCCGAAGGGCTCGGGGTCTGCTGCAGGACCGGCCACCCCGACATCCACAGCGGTCCTTGGATCTCCAGCGAGCACTGCGGGGACCCTCCATGCACATGGTGCCCTCAGGGTGGCAGGAGGTGCGGGGAGCTTGGTGCCTCGCGGCCTCCGTTTCCCTTCACGTCCTGGAGGAAGGCTGCCGTGACCCGTTCTGCCTCCTGGAGTAGGTTTGCTGCCACTGGGCACTGCAGGAGGGAGTCCCCTCTGCTCTCTGTGGAGACAGATCCATGACACCTGCCACAGTGCAGTGGCCTCTCCGAGTCAGAAGCACGGTGTGGGAAGACCCACCTCTAAGCCTCCCAGGCCTGGGCCTCCAACTCCGTCTCAGCGGTGCCACCCCGGCAGGCCTGGCTCCTGGTGCCTGGGCTTCTTCCCAGTGGACCTGGGCTCCCAACCGCGGCCTGTGCTTTAACGCCGCAGTGGAACACAATTCACCATGCCCAGCGCCCGCTGGAGGCGCCGAGCGCACGCTCCTGCTGGGCCGCTGCGCCGCCCACCTCCGAACGTCCCACCCCCTCCCACAGAGCCTCTGTCCAGCTGGCATCCCTGCCCTCTGTGCCCCACGTGACTGGCATCTCCGGCTGTGACCTCCCGCAGGGCCGTCAGGGGGTCAGATGAGACCAGCTACGGGCAGTGCCTGTCCGGGTCTCACACACAAAGCAGCCCACCAAGCGTCACTTTCCCTCCCCTCCTGTCCCCCACCCAGGTACGTGTCTGCCTTCCACTTGATGTTGCCTACTCGGCAGGTGGGCGGCATCCTCGAGAATGAGATTTATTTTCAGGGACCAAATGTTGCCCCAGGCCTGGAGATGACAGCAGCGCATAGCCGAGTTCCCTCTCTCCGCGCCTCCTGGACCTTCAGCCTCCCCACACAGCCGCCCACACCCACCAGAGCTGGACGCCCCTGTTGTCTCTGGCAGGCCCAGGTGTTTGGCCCATGCTGGAGACCTTAGAGTCCTGGAGAAGGCGGTAATCTCTGACAAGGCCAAACAAATCTGCAAGTGGCTGGCACATAAGTAGTCCTCCTTGAGACCAGAAGGGCACAGATGGCCGCCCTGTCTAGAGGCCTTGGGGAGCTTCCTGGGGGCCTCTGCGCTAAGGCCCACAGTACTCTGCGAAGACCGCGCCTCTGCCCCACTGTTTTTTCCTTCTGTGGTTTTGCACCTCTTACCACCCCTGCTGTTCCCACTGATAATCCAGTTTGCTTGGCTTTGTTTTTCAGATGTCACCACATGGTTCAAAATCACCGTCCTAGAACTGGACACAGTATTCCAGATATAGCTGCCCAGCATGGAGGAGAAGGAAAATCTCTAAGACCTGGGAAGACTTCAAACTGTGTAGTTCAAGACTCCTCCACACTTTCCAGAAGTGTCCTGAAGACTCTGCTTTCCAAACTGAGTACTTTTCTTTGTTGTGGTTGTTGTTAGGTGCCCTCGAGTAGGCATCTGACTCATAGCGACCCTACATACAACAGGCGAAACACTATTGTCAGTGCTTCTGTGCTATTCATAGGGTTTTCAATGGCGGACTGATTGGTAGTGGCTTGCCGGGTCCTTCTCCCAAGCCTACAGCACCTGTTGTTCCCAGGTGGTCTCCCATCCAAGTACTAACCAGGCCCAACCCTACTTAGCTTCCGAGATCTGACAGGATCGGATGCCACAGGGCTACGGTTGCAGGCCACTTTTCTTTACAATCTATTATTTCTAAGCCTGTTTACTCCTTTCTGATAAAACTGGTCTCTGAACCTTAGCACCATCTTACTTAGAGTCCCTGTAGAGAAACAGTAGGTTCCCACGGGGATGGACAGAGGGCTGTGGCTGTGGCTTCACCGGAGGCTCCCTTCCCTGACACTGTAGTGCTGGCTCGCTGCATCCATGGGTCCAATGTCTGCAAACATAACCAACCGTGACCAAAAGCATTTGAAAAACGTTGTGCCTATACTGAAGGCGCTGTACATGCAGGCTTTCTTTCTTGTCACTATTCTGTAGACACGGTGTGACAACTGTGTAGAGAGCATTCACCTGTACGAGGTGTCACAGGTATCTTCAGGTGACTTAACGAGTGCGTGAGGATGTGTGAGGTGCTGTGCGGTCACCACATCCCTGATAGAAGGGACCTGAGCAGTGTGGGCTTTGGTGTCTTGGGCTTGGGATCCCTGGAACCAATTCTTCTTGGATTCCAAGTATGACTGTACGTTTATTTTTGGAAACTTTAAATATGGATCAAATTTTTGGAAATCTGCTTCTTAAAATGTTTACTGCATACACAGGGAAAGAACCAGAACCACTAGCTAACGAAGAGTTTACTGAAGGAAAGAAGTGGCTTGCTAAGTCGGGGAGGATCCTCTCTGGATTTTCCTGCACATTCTGGGGTTTCCTTCAGGGCTGCACAGGGAGAAGGTGTCATGTGAGGGGACAGAGAGGGGCCAGGTGCGTGAGGGCCCCATGCGCTAAGCTGGGGGAGCGGGAGCTGCACGGTGGCTGAGAGGTGCCCCAGGCGAGCGCAGGCCAAGGGCTTGTGCCCGGTCCCTCTGCCGGCTTGCCTCGCTCTCCTCACTGCTGGCCACTTCCTGCTGATGGACTCGGGGCTCCTAGGGCCCTTGCTGCTCCTGGACTTCTCGCTGGACTCCTGTGTGGCCACTTGCCCTGCACAACGCTACAGTGGCCCCCATGAGCTGCTCCGGAAAGGCCTTGGCTCTCCTCAGCCACTGTCCTAGGCAGGACGGTGCTTCAGGTCCAGCTGGAACTGTGGACATGGCCTCATTTGGAAATGGTGTCAAGTTAAGGTGAAGTCACGGTGGTCAGGATGGGCCCTGGGTCCAGCAGCTGGCGTCCTTATGAGGAGGAAAATCTAGACACAGAAACACAGGCAGCGCGAGAAGGCCACACGGCAATGGAGGCAGAGACCAGAGAGTGCATCTACCAGCTGAGGACACCAAGGACACTGGTCATACCAGACGCTGGAGGAGGCTGGAGCAGAGCTTCCCTCACGGCTCAGAGGGAGCCAGCTGGTGACACTGGCCTCAGCTTCCAGGCCCCTGAGCTGAGGGAAGAGTAAACTGTTGTCTTGGGCAGGGTCTGAGGCGCTTTGTTATGACATCCGTGGGAAACAATTCAGTCATCTTCCACATCGCGGCCTTCCTTCGTCACTTCACACTGGTCCTTTCCTGTGGAATTTGCCCATCACTGACAAGAACACCTGTTAATCCATCCTTGGGAGCCACTTGGGCCAAGGCTCAGCAGCTGGAGACACAAGGAAGGGGCTGTGTGTTTTTGTAACAGGCCTTGGGCAAATCTTGTTAGAAGGCCACGGGCCAGACAGCGGGAGGAGACGCTAACTCCAGCGCGCTCTGGCTTCACGTGTGGTTTAATTCCTGCCAACGCTCGCATACCTCGGTGGATTGGAACAGTGCAGCCTGCTGTGAGAAGGCTTGGATGGTGGGTGCCATGCCTGCGGCTCAGGGGGCGGCAGCAAAGGAGGCCTTAGGCTTGAGTTTTTACAAAAGTCCATCCTGGGACCTGGGACAACTGTCCAATGGACAGCTGTGCTCGGCAGGCGTCTAGGTCCTCAGACTTGTGACCCAGAGGCTACCCAGTCAGATGAGCCTGAGCTGAGAAGCCAGGACTCCCATCCTGTGCAGCGGCATGGACATCTCCCAGCCAATATCCCAGATGGCCAGGTGCCCGAGTGCACAGCCTGGCCCAAACAGGTGAGCCAATTTCTTTGGGAGACGGCTTCGAAGAAGCTCTGCCGAGCTACTGCGCACAATGACATCCCGGAGGCCAGCGGGACCTCTCAGCCCGAAGTGTGCTGTCACCATCTGGGGAGACACCATGTTTCCCAGACCTGTGTGAGAAATCCTGACTGAGGGGCACCTTGAGTAATCCTACATTGCATCTCACTTCCAAGTCTCTCTGATAACTTTATGTAGAGATGTCTTCTTTCCATTCCAGGATCGAGGACTCCGGGATAAGCTCACTACTGTACCCTTTGAGGTGTACCTCGAATGATCCTGTACTGCACCTCACTTCCAAATCTCTCTGATGACTTCATGTAGAGATGTCTTCTTTCCATTCCAGGATTGAGCACTCCAGGATAAGCTCGCTACCACACCCTTTGAGGTGTACCCCAAATAATCCTACACTGCACCTCACTTCCAAGTCTCTCTGATAACTTTGTGTAGAGATGTCTTCTTTCCATTCCAGGATCGAGCGCTCTGGGATAAGCTTGCTACCGCACCCTTTGAGCTGTACCCCAAATAATGCTACACTGCACCTCACTTCCAAGTCTCTCTGATGATTTCCCATGGAGATATTTTCTTTCCATTCCAGGAACGAGAGCTCTGGGAGAAGCTTGCTACTGCACCCTTTGAGCTGTACCCCAAATAATCCTACACTGCATCTCACTTCCAAGTCTCTCTGATGATTTCCTATAGAGGTGTTTTCTTTCCATTCCAGGATCGAGCGCTCCGGGAGAAGCTCGCTACCTCACCCTTTGAGCTGTAAATACTGATAAAACAAATGGTCTCCAACTACTGCAACTGCACAGCAAGCAGGGAGAGAAGCCGTTGCGTCCTTCTGTTCACTAGCCACGGGCCTGCGCAAATCACGGACCCCCACGACTCACAGATCGCAGACCGTACGCCATCACGCAAGCTCTTAACGCGGGGCCTGGCACGTGGCGGGTGGGCAGTGGGGTGAGCAATTATTGTTGCTGTTAGTGTCAGCAAGCCCCCCCCGAAGGTGCAGCTCTGCTGGGCATGGTGGCCACGCTTATAATCCCAGGGACTCAGGAGGTGGAGCTGGAGGATCTCGAGTTCAATGCCAGGGGCTGCCTGGGCAACTTAGCAAGACTCTGTCTCAAGACAAAAAATAAAAACGAGTGGGGTCTCGGGGTGCAGCGCAGAGGTGGAGCACTTGCAAGGTATGTGCGAGGCCCTGGGTTCCACCACTGGTAGTAGGGGAAAAAACAAAACCCAAAAACCCAGCAGCTGCAGCTTTGACCTGGGGAGCTTTGTGCCCACGAAGCGTAGGGCCTGATGGTGGGTGAAGGGCCAAGGGTCAGGAAGACGGAAGAACCCCGCGTCTGGGGCTACCAGACGCCTCACGAGATATGCACCCTTGGAAGGTGGATTACGGGGTGGACAAAAGCCAGGAGAGATGCGGGTTTTGTGCGCCTTCCTCTCCCCAGCACAGCACAGTGTGCCAAGTGTCTGCGTGAGGGGCCTGGGGTGAGCGTGGGCAGCCGTGGGCAGCACGGGACAGGCTCCTGGCTCAGCCTGAGCGTGGTAAGGATGGCCGGTTTGTGGTCTAAGGAGACAGCTCAGGAGACGCAGGGAGCCCTCCTGCCACAGCGAGGGGCCCCGGGACGAGGGGGCCAGGTTCCTGTGACCGCTTTCCCACGTGCCGATCGTAAGTGGTTCCACACCCTGACTGCAGGCTCCTCAGGGTAACCCAGACCTCTAGCTTAGCTCAGGGTTTCCCAGTAGCAGGCGGCACAGGCAGACAGAGAAGCAGGCGCCGCACTTGGCGTGGTCAGTCACGGAGTCTCTAGGATGCCCACCTGCCTCGCCCACCTTGCAGCTGAAGGGACTTGAGTATCAGCGGGACTGGGGGCCACAAGGCCCTGTGCAGCCCTCAGCGCATCCTGGACCCTTCCCCACGTTTCCAGAGCACCAGCCAGGCAGGAGAGGGACACTTCCTTCCTTTAGGGGGAGTTGGGAGAGGGGACCGAGGACGTCTGGAATGCAGGGGCACGCGCTGACCTCTGGCCAGCCTGTCAGCTTCTCTTGTGAATTTCTTTTTTTTTTTTGCAGTACTGGGGGTTGAACCCAGGGCCTCAGGCCTGCATGCTCTGCAAGTGCTGGACCACTGAGCTGCACCCCCAGCCCATTTTTTTGCTTTATGAGACAGGGTCTCGCTAAGTTATGCAGACTGCCCCTGGTCTCGAACTTGCGATCCTCCTGCCTCCGCCTCCTGAGCCGCTGGGATTATACTCGTGAGCCACCACGCCTGGCTTCTTGTGAATTATTAAAGTAGAAAGTGCTGTTGTCCCTAGGGATCCGAACAGCGCAGTCTACAGGTCTACGTCCTGCGGTTACCTGGACGGCCGTCGCAACCGCACTTTCGCTCCTTCAACCCAGGCGGTGCCCAGAGGACCAGGGCTGAGTTTTCACACCTTTGTCCCAGGACCCCTGCCGTGCCACCATGGGGCTGCAGAGCCGGAGATGCTCCTGAGGATCACCCATGGTGCCACTTTCCAAAACCCGGTCCTAGTCAGCCTTGTCAGGCGGCCGCTGAGGGGGGAGGGGACGGTGAGGAAAGGAGGGAGGGACACACGGGCCTGCCTGATTCTGCCGTCAGCGAACATGGACACTGGCTCTGCACATCTAGGCCTCAGTCCAGACGAGTCCAGAATGTGCTGGAGGGGGGGCCGGCCTGGCTTTAACGTACTTTACTGAGGAATCCTCAGAGAAGATGAGCTGGAATTTGAACATTGCTTTTTACCCTCTTGAGAATGAAACAATAGATAAAAGGCACATTTGAATAAAATATGGTAACTTAGGGGCTACGATTTAGCTCAGTTGGTAGAGCGCTGCGCTGCAGTTTCTGAGGTCCCGAGTTCAATTCCCAGCACCACAAAAATGGGAGAAGGGCCTGGCAATCCACTCCCTAGGCAATCCCGAAACAGTCAGCCATTGAAAACCCTATGAGGGTCGCTATGAGTTGGATACTGACTCGACTGCACCTAACAACAACAACAACATGGTAACTTAAGTGCGTGTTAACTTCATTTCCTGATATTCTATAAAACTAAATTGTAAAATTGCTAAAAAGCATGATCCTTAAAGCATTACATTTCTCAAAGGGAAGTTTACATATACAAGTTTGAAAAAGTATTGGCAAAAATATTAAAGAAGTCCTGTAGACTCTGAGATCAAGTGACATCTGAGGTACACCTGCAAGATGTTTGAATTGGCTCCATTGAAGTCAAGAGGTCATTTGTGGCCCGTTGATTAAAATTTATTCTCAAAAAAGAAATTTTAGTGAAAAAGATTCACCTGCCAGAAGTCGGCCACGGTGGCAGGCAGGGGTCCCTGGGTGGCGATGTATGCAGGGCTCCTCGGGTCATGGTCCATCTGCAGGAACAAGATTACACGACAGGGGTCAACACAGAATTGTTGTTGTTGTTGTTAGGTGCCGTCGAGTCGGTATCCAACTCATAGCGACCGTCTGTACAACAGGGGAAACACTATTGTCAGTGCTTCTCTGCTGTGCATAGGGTTTTCAATGGCAGATTGATTTTTGGGAGGGGGTTGCCAGTCCTTCTCCCAAGCCTACAGCACCTGGTGGTCCCAGGCTGTCTCCCATCCAGGTACTAACCAGGCCCGACCCTGCTTAGCTTCCAAGATCTGACGGGATCGGATGCCACAGGGCAATGGCTGCAGGCAACACAGAATTAGGAAACCCAAAGCAGCAGCCTGGGCTCAGGGGACTCGGGGCCAGCGCGGCCCACACGGTGTCAGCGTGGTCGACATGCAGTGGCAGTGTGGGGAGCAATCCCGTGGCCAGCCGAGACACAAATGAGTACTGAACACCAGCGGGGCCCTGGCAGCTCCGAGCCCCTAGCCATGCGACTACTGTTGAGGGTCTCAGGGTGGGAGCTCCAGAAAGGAAGGCCAGGAGTCCCCCAAGACCAGGCGGTAAGTTGCCAGTCCAGGTGCTCGGTGGGGCGTCCAGCAGCGCGGGCCACGCCGCCCAGAGCCATGGGGTCCTGAGCTCCTTGGCTGTGTGCCAGCGTGGTCTCAGAACGTCTTCACCACGTATAGCTCTGGGCCAACACAGGAGGACACAATGGGTCACCCGGGGCTACCCGACGGCAGCACGCTGCCTGTGGGGGTGGAGATGAGCCGGCCTGTCACCCTCACCGACTGAGGGCTGGCAGAGGGCGTGAGGATGCGCCTTGTGATTACAGGCGCTACAGAAGAGGGAGAAGCACAGAGGACTGGGGAAGTGGGCACTGGGCAAGCAGGAAAAAGCTCTTTCTGCGTCTCATTTAGTGCTTCGTAATTAAAGCTGGACCTGGCTTTGAAATTCACTGCAACACGCACAATACCGGTACAATTATGTAACCCTCACTGAAAGCCCCAATTAAAATGTTTCGGTAGAGAAACACTTAGCAGGAAGAAGCGGTTTTGATTTTTTGAAATGTTCATTTGCTGGGGGTGACAGCTATTACGGAGACCCTCTCCCCTGCAAATTGCTGCACATAACGGGGTACCCTGCCTCCTTCTCAGATGTGATTTTTTTTTTTTTTTTGCCTCGAAGCAACCTGGAAAACGGCACATTTAAAAAACCGTGCACATGTTCAAACTAGCAATTTAGTTGCTTTCAAAATGTGAAATACATGATTAAAAGCAAAAGTCTGGACAGCGTTTCAGGAAGGCAAAGACATCAACTTCTGCGGTAGGTTTTAATTGTTGAGTTTTAAAAAATTCTTTAAGTCTGTCAAGCATGCTCAAGCACCGGACAGAAATGAAGAAAGTGGGGGTCGTGGGGAGGAGGGTGATGGATGGTGAACAGACTCCTTCCAGCGGGGTGGCGGCCTCACGCCGTCCTCCGTGGTCACAGGGCGGGAGGCAGGCGCCAGGTGACAGTGAGTCCGAGGACAGTCAGGAAGGCCGCCCTCCCGGTGTCCCCAGGAGGAGACGGTACTGTGTGGTCTCCCTCTGCGCGGTCGGCACGAGGTAACAGGGTCTCCCTCGTTCTGTGTGGTCCTCGGTGAGCGAAGGTGAGGCTGGTGTTGAGCTGGGCAGGTGGAAGCCGCGTCACACTGGAGGTTTTCCTGCAGGGCGGTGCGTGTGGTGGAAGTCAGAAGCACGTCTAGACGTGGGCAGCACCTTGCCCAGCTGGATCCATGACGGCAGGCTGGCCACGGCCGCGAGTCTCCTGTGGCTGCTTGGAGAGGTGTCGAACAGTCCACTCCAGCCTCCTCCGATCTCGTGTCTCACGTCCGAGTTATCTTCCGATTCCCCGTAATACGGCTTCCATCAGAGGAGCATTGTGTCCGTACACAAACTGCGAGCTGTGGAAAATGAGCCAGCATCTCCGCCTCCATCTTGTTGCTGTTGTTGTTGTCAGGTGACTTCGAGTCGAGTCCGACTCATAGCGACCCTCATAGGGTTTTCAATGGCTGACTGCTTTGGGACTGACTTGCGAGTGGATTGTCAGGCCCTTCTCCATCTTAGAATCTATAAAATGGGGGTGTTGGAGTGGGGATGAAGGCCCCTATGACCGCCAAGTGTCCTTTAGCTCTGGGATTCCATGGACATGTTATGTTGCAGGCTCCGTGAGTAACCAAGCCTGTCAGTGAGTATGGTAAATTCCTGAAGGTGAGCGCTTGCGCAGGGGCCGGAGGCTGAGGAACGAGGCCACATCCCCTCTGTGAACTGCTCCACGTGGCAGGACTGTGCTACCAGGGGCACGATTTGTGCTTCCAGTGGTGACAGCAGGATGGGGCGCTGGGTGGGCAAGGGGGTGGCATCATTAAAAGCTGCAGACACAGCTGCATCACTGACTACCCAAGGTGACTAACTTCAAGTGGCTTCAGAACAACGGTCAGAGAACACCAGGGCCCACGTGCAGAAGCAGCAGAATACTTTTGCCCATGCTATTTACGAAAATGGGAGACGGACCCGGCAACCCCCTCCCAAAAATCAATCCACCATTGAAAACCCTATGAACAGCAGAGAAGCACTGACAATAGTGTTTCCCCTGTTGTACAGAGGGTCGCTAGGAGTCGGATACCGACTCGACGGCACCTAAAAACAACAACGACATTTACGAAAAAGGAAAACTACTTATGTTGACTCTAAACCCCTTATGGGCGAACCTCAGGACGATGGCTGAGAGAGGGTGGAGTGAGCTGTGCCCCGGGCAGATCTGAGCACATGGCTTGAAAAGCGAGCTAGCAATCTGCTGTAAGCGTGGACGACAATTGTTAAGCGGGGCTGGTTTCATCTTCAGAAACCCTAACCTGCATTAAGAACTCCGCAGCAATTTTCCCAATGTTCCAGACAGAACTGACTTTTTAAACGGAGCATTCAGCGTTCCAGGACCGCAGGCTTGTCTCCTCCAGCAGAGTTCATGGGAGCTCACGGGGAGATCGGGCCGCCTGGGGGTGCTGGGGAGGGGGCAGCGGCTTCTGCGCCCACCCAACCCCCGCCTCCCAGGGCCAGGCCCTCTGGGGAGGCTGAGGGGTCCTGACCCACACTGTCTGCCCCACGCCTGCTTCTCCTAACACTGAAGGCAAAGTTCCCAGGATGCTTTCTTCAGAGCAGACCTCAGGCCTGAGCTGACAGCTTGCCTGTCCTGATACCAAGTCTTAAAATGGGGATTTCCTGGGAACCCATAGCTTTGAGGTCCAGGAGAGAGTGGCTGGTGAATGAGTCATTTCACACTGTATCCTATGAGCACACGTTTAAATTAACTGCTGAGTGTAAACTGAAGTTACGCACAGAGGCTTGGTTGTAAGTGTTTTCTGAAAACCAAAGCATTGTGCTCATTTCTTAGGCCCCTTGGGAGTCCGCCTTCCCCCTGCTCAGGAACCACCCTCCCTCCTCAGTCAGTTAACAGCGCTCCAGTCTCAACATTAAGCCATTTCTCCTTTAATGAACAGTGGAATGAAGAGCGAAGCCTGTCTTCTAGTGTTGGGGGCTCTGTCAGGCTTGGTCACAGATGCACGGGCTTTGTCCGCACCACGGCTGAATGGGTGACCGCCCCGTCCAGTGTCCTGGGGAATAACGGAGCGGAGTTCTTAAACGGAGCTGAAGGGCTTCTCCCGGAACCCCTGCGTGGGAGGACAGAGCTCCCGTGTGCTCTCCTGGCCTCTGATTTAGAAGCAGCCTGCGCGTTGTTTACCATGGGATGACCTCCCTGAAGTTTAATGAGGACTAAGTGCAAACGTGGCAGATGCAATGCCAACGTGCCTCGCAGCCCAGTGAGGCTGCCCGGTGCGTTCCACTCAGCTGCTGCGAGGAAGGTCGCTACCCCTGGGCTCTCAGGCGTCTCGGAGGATGGGCACCACATGTTTCCTCCAGCTCATTCTTTTTTTTTTTTTTTTTGCGGTACTGAGGGTTGAACCCAGGGCCTCACGCTTGCATGCTCTGCAAGTGCTGGACCACTGAGCTGCACCCCCAGCCCATTTTTTTTTTTTACACTTAGACAGAGTCTCGCTAAGTTACGTTGGAAGTTACGTTGGAAAGAAAAGCATTGCAGTATGAAGAAAAGGGGCAACAGGAAGGTGCCCTTAGGTTATCTCTATCTCCTGGAGCCACCTTCTGACTTGGCCAGTGAGGCTGGGGGTCACGGCAGTAGCGCAGTGCCGGGCGTGGTGGGGACAGACAACTTGTGGGCCCTCAGGACCCCGTGACACGACCATGGCTGCTCCCGCCACAGTGCCTGCGCCGACCTGGCTGCAGCCTGGACCACCCTCGCCACCTGCTCGTCAGAAGCCTCGGTGTGGTGAGAGTGGGGCCTGCCGTGGCCTCGGTGTTTGTCTTCCAGACTTGAAAATGATGAGGTTACTTCCATTCTGGCCTCAGCATCGCTCACGCCTGGACACAGGAACCACGGCAGGAAGAAAATGGCTCTCCTTTCCCTTCAGTTTTGAGTGGCCGTTGCTGTTGTCCATCATCCACCGTCCAGGACCAAATCCAGGTGCTCACAGACATGACCTCCCCAGAAATGATTGACTAGGTCAGCAAGGTGGCTGTGTGAGCCTGACTTAGTCCTAGTAAGAAAGATGGATGGCATGGCTCCCAAAGAGAACCTCTGAAACAGACAGATCGGGTCCCTCAAGTGCCCCTCTGCCGAAGTAAAGAAGTTGCCCCTCAATAATGCACATGTAGACAAAAGTCTGGGCTCAGATGGTGTAGACAGAGCACCCAAAAGCAGTTCTCCACCCTGAATCCACTCTTCGAAGCGGAGCGTGATTTTCGTGTGGTCTGGAGGGATCAGCCGTGGCACACGGGGTCTGAATAATGACGTCATCCTGCAGGGGTGCTGAGGTGAGCAGTCAGCAGCGGCGATAGCACCGTCGGAAGCCACCGCGTGCAGCCAACCAGCCACGTCCTCACTGCGAGCTTCCTACTGGAGGAGTGAAAAGTGCCTCAGGGCCCGTGGGGTGTCTGTGACCTGGAGACGACCGTGGGCTCTCAGTCCTTGGCATCATGGGGAGGAGAACACACCGTGTCCTGCAGCCCCTGTGCTTGGTGACCCAAACCTGGCATCTCAGTGAGGGGCCCGAGGCTGCCCGGAGACCAGAACTGAGGAGCCGTGTTGGGGTGGAAAGCGAGGGGGCCTGCCTGCCTCCAGCCTCATAAAGCCTCGCCCAGGCATCCATGACCCCTGGCCTCTGGCAGCGGCTTTCCCCTCCTCCCCCCTCTCTGGACCCAGCGGGAGCTTGCCCTGGAGACTGACTTTCCTGCTTTCTTTGCAGGTCCTCGGTGGGCCCCAACTCGTCCCCTTACAGATGCCCTGTCACCAGGCGGAGCCAGGGATGGGATCCAGGCACCCAGAGTCAAAGGGCTGCGGACACCCTCCCCGCTCGCTCCCCATGCCTACCTCCTGAGGCCTGGGGGTGCCCCGCCCCACCACTGAGCTCTACTGGAAGAAGGGATGATCTTGGCTCCACCCCCAAAACCTTCAGGGGAGAAACAGCTTCGGACCTGCCTCAGGTCACTGACTTTTTTTTTTTTTTTTTCAGGTACGGGGGTTGAACCCAGGGCCTCGCACCTGCATGCTCTGCAAGTGCTGGACCACTGAGCTGCACCCCCAGCCCAGTTTGCAGTTTTTGAGACAGGGTCTCGATAAGTCATGCGGACTGACTCTGATCTCAAACTTTTGATCCTCCTGCCTCCGCCTCCTGAGCCGCTGGGATGATAGGCGTGTGCCACCGTGCCCAGCAGGTCACCAACTATTAAAAAGAGGTAGGTTTGGGGCCAGTTTTCCATCTCCCCAAATAAAGAGGAAGAGAGTCAGCCTGGGAAAGGTATGCTGCCAGAGTAAATGGGTTCCAGCCCTGACTTCTGGGCAGGAGATGGTGCAGTCACCACTGCTGCAGGTCCTCAGGGCACCGGACCTTTTGCCTTGCCTTAGAACCAGTCATTCATTTTGTGGTTTTTTTTTTTTTTTTTTTTTTTTTCCTACTGGGGGCTGAACCCAGGGCCTCGCGCCTGCATGCTCTGCAAGTGCTGGACCACTGAGCTGCACCCCCAGCCCGTTTTTTTTACTTTTTGAGACAGGGTCTCGCTAAGTTACGCAGACCGACTCTGATCTCAAACTTTCGATCCTCCTGCTGCCTCCTCCAGAGCTGCTGGGATTACAGGCGTGCGCCACCACGCCTGGCAGAACCAGGTCATTTTGCAGCAAGGCGGCCTGCCTGGCACAGGGGCAGGAAGTCTGGGGCAGAGGTGGTGGCCGGGTTCCCTGGCTGAGGCCTTCAGCGGCTCAGGACCCCAGAGCAGCACTGAGAACCTCCTCGTCGCCCGCCCGCCGTACTCACGATGGGGCTGGCGTTGATGTAGTCGGAGCTGCTGTGGCTGTTCTCGGCGTTCAGCACGATCCGGGAGTGGTCATCTGCGAACAAGCCCAAGGGCACAGGTCAGGCTCCTGCTCAGGCACCAGGGCCCGCCCAGGCCCCCCTCCTGGGACTGCTCGGCCCCAGGACCTCACTGCCTGGGGCTCTCTCCTCACGTGAACCTTCTGAAGGGTGGGGCGGTGGCACAGAGGCCTCATTTGGCCTGGCTCAGCTACTCCCATGCTTTTCTTACGTAAAGGTCAAAGGCCAAGGTCATCTCCTCTGCAGTATTCTATAGACTGCTTGCTTTCAATGACAGGCATGTTTGTCAACATACAGTGCATAAATATAAACATGAACACTAACTAGCAGGCCATCATCCAGAATATAGTTTTGTTGTTGACACACGGTTAAATCCCCAAGGTCACCAGAATTTAGTTTCAAGAGGAGAGTAAGATCCAAAGAAAATGTAGTTAAAAAGGGAACACAGGAAGCTGGGCGTTGCGCACGCCTGTCATCCCAGCGGCTGGGGAGGCAGAGGCGGGAGGATCGCAAGTTGGAGACCATAGGCAGTCTGCGTCACTTAGCGAGACCCTGTCTCAAAAAGTGAAAAAGAGGGCTGAGGGCGCAGCTCAGTGGTCCAGCACTTGCAGAGCATGCAGGCGCGAGGCCCTGGGTTCAGACCCCTATACCGCAAAAAAAAAAAAAAAAAAAAAAAAAAAAAGGGAACAGAGGAGACGTGTAGAAGTAGAGACCGGCAACATAAAAACGTGCCCTAAACACACAACATAATTTGACTATGTTGAAAGCAGACAGAGACGGGAATTCATGATGCTTGTGGCTTGTCGACTACAGTGTATTGTTGTTGTTGTTGTTAGGTGCCGTGGAGTCGGTATCCGACTCATAGCGACCCTACACACAACAGGGGAAACATTATTGTCAGTGCTTCTCTGCTGTTCATACGATTTTCAATGGCGGATTGATTTTTGATAGTGGGTTGCTGGGTTCTTCTCCCAAGCCTACAGCACCAGGTGTTCCCAGGCGGTCTCCCATCCAAGGACTAACCAGGCCCGACCCTGCTTAGCTTCTGAGATCTGTCAGGATCAGATGCCACAGGGCTACAACTGTAGGCACAGTGTTTTAGACACGGGAATCACCCTGACTTTGGTTCTGGAAGAAGCGGCTTCCTGCGTGCTGCGACCCTCTGTTTTTCAAAGTGTGGCCTCCGCAGGAAGCCTAGGAGGGAGGGTGGGGAGGGTGACACCGGCCTGGCTAAGCGCATGGGGCCTGTGAAAGCCGCCTCTTTCTCCTCTAGGAGCGGCACAGAAGGCTGGGCGGCACCTCGGCTCTGTCCCCCAGTGAGTGCCACCACAGGAAGCGTGCCCGTGCACCTGTGTCTTTCTCTCAGAGGGTGAAGACACGGTGATCGGAAGGCGGGTTTCAGCGGTGGCGAGCCTAGCACAGGCGCAGCCAGAGGCCTGGGCCCGGCTTCCCCAGAGCCCTCTCAGGCTGTATCCTGAAGAAGGACCCGAGCCCAGTCTCCAGACAGCTCCTCACAGCAGCTAAGTTTCAGAATCTTTGATGGTATTTGTGTTTCTTTAGTTTCTCTTGGGGATTTTACTTAATGTTATTATTATTTTTTTAAACCACAGATTCCAGGGCTGGGGAAAGGCTGAGTCTTATAACATGTTGAAATCAGAACACACCGGGTGCGGTGGTGCACGCCTGTTATCCCACGGGCTCGGGAGGCGGAAGCGGGGGGATTGCAAGTTTGAGACCAGAGGCAGTCTGCATAACTTAGGGAGACCCTGTCTCAAAAAGTAAAAAAATGGGTTGGGGGAACAGCTCAGTGGTCCAGCACTTGCAGAGCATGCAGGCACGAGACCCTGGGTTCAACCCCCAGTACTGCAAAAAAACAAAACAAAGCAAACAAACAAATAAACAAAAAAACAAAGGAAGAATTCAGAACACGTGGTTAGCTGGGGGCCAGGGTGCGAGTGGCCTGGAGGGTGCCCACTGTCGCGGGCGTTACCAGGAGCCTTTCCAGCAGTGACGAGGCTGGATGAGCAGCGCCTGGAGATGGGACGGGCGTTTGCACTCACAATCACGCTTACACACGTATGTGCTGCATGCGCCCGTGTGTTGCCACAGTGTCGTGAAGATCGCCTCAGTGGCTTTTACTGAAGCAAGGACAGGTGACACAAAAACCCCATGGGCTCGAGTGCTTTCTCCTGCCCAGACTTGTTCCTGCGAGGGTGCAGACGGGCAGTGTCAGGAGGTTGAAATGAAACTCACCAGAAAAAACTCCGTCAACTCTGTCATCATAACACACGGTAAGCACTGCCCCTAAAATTAGCCTTGGGAAGCCCCGTTTCACAGGGCGGCAATGCAGGACTCATCTAAGCAAGAGACAGGCTTTGGCCCCGTCAGGGCACTGGGCTGTTGACACAGCCCACACATAAGTCTAGCAGACAGCGGTGCTCCTCGCTGCTTTCAGAGAGTCCTGGGGTGTCTCCAGGGTCCCTGCCTCATCGTAAATATCCTCCAAACAGCCAGTGTTGGCCACCTACGCTCCTGGCCCCTAACTTTCTGAGAAACCTTTACAAAGAGCGAGGGTTGGTGCTCCAGCCCCAAGTGGCGGAGAGGGCTCAGGGACGCTGCGGCTGAGCTTCTCATCGGGAACCTGGGAAGATGCTCCCTAGGTCTGGCGTCCTGAGGAAATGAAAACCTGCTCTCGGAGCTGCCATCTGTACACAGAGGGGCGTCTGTGGCAAGCTGCCACCCACAGAACCTGTACGGCAGGCATTTCTCTTTTTTTTTTTTTTTTTTTTGGTACTGGGGTTGAGCCCAGGGCCTCGCGCTTGCATGCTCTGCAAGTGCTGGACCACTGAGCTACAAGATCTTAGCTTCCAAGATCTGTCAGGATCAGACGACACAGGGCTACAACTGTAGGCACAGTTGTAGGCACAGCCCATTTTTTTACTTTTTGAGACAGGGTCTCACTAAGTTACACAGACTGCCTCTGGTCTCGAACTTGCGATCCTCCCACCTCCGCCTCTTGAGCCACTGGGATTACAGGTGTGCGCCACTGCACCTGGCAGAGAACCTGTATGGCATTTCTGTGGAATACGGGGTCTGCTGGGCACAGCTCTTTTGGTCACCTTTTAAAGAGCCCCAAGTAGAGAAGAAGAGAGCCACGGAAGCCACACAGCCACCCTGCCCTGATGGTGTTTTTGGCTTTGCACTCACATTTTGCTTTCAAAATTGTTTACGAGGTTGTTTTGTTTTTAATTCCGGGCCATTTTGAGCCACATGCTTAGAAACACACAGAACCATCCTGGAAGGCCAGTGCGATGCTGGCCAGACTGTGGCGGAGGTCAAATTCATGCACAGGGACGAGGCAACAGCTTATTTTGCTAGGCAAACTTCTGAGCCATTTTCTGATTCACTTTTCTGTTCCTTTTTTAAAGAGATGCTGTGGGAGCTGATGAGAAGACATCCATTCTGAGGTTCCCAAAGACAGGCCCTTGAAATGCAAGGGTTAGCAAGGCTGCCTGTATCCTTCACAGTGCCAAGGCAGGCGGAGTTGCCCTGGGGTCAGGAGATTCACATGAGCAAGGCCAGCTCTAGGTGAAGCCAGGGCATCTCATGAGCAAACGGCCAGGCCGTCCCTGCACCTTTCCATCTCCACAGTAACACACGCCTCCTTTGGGCACGGGGCGTGATGGCTGGAAGCCCAGGGAAGCAGCTAGAGCAGCGCTGGTCCTCTGCAGCAGAGAAGTGGGTGTACTCTTCAAAACCCATCCTGAGCACTCAGCAGCCAGGACAATGCAGGAATCCACGTCGCTCCTTCCTGCCTGCCCCCTAACTGTTGGGGTTATTTTCCTCTAGCGAGATTCACAATCCTAAATCCTCCCGGGGGGTGTGGGGAGGGAAGGTGCATCCAGGAGCAACTTGCTGAAGGCACCAGGGCAAACCTTCCCTGTCTGACTCCAAGGGGACCTGTCCCGCATGGGCGTGTGCTCAGGAACATTCCCCATTGCCCTCACATGGCATTTTCACATATGTCATCTCGGTCGCCTGGCGCCCTGTATCACAGACCAAAATAGGACCATTTCCCACTCTAGGTCGGAGAAAGTAAGACTCTGATAGGCCAGACGATGTCCTTGGCACAGAGTCAGAAGCGGGACATGGCTTCGAGGTGCAGCCCCGCCCCTTGCTGCAGAGGACAGTTGGGTAAATCGCTCCCCATCTCCAAGTGTCAGGTTCGTCTTCCGAAGTGTGAGTGAACGCTGTGCGATCTCAGGATTGTTGGACCAGTGGCATCTGTAACTGGAACGTAGCAAGGAGAGCAGGAACAAGTTCAAGACACAGATGGACGTACACCCGGCTGAGTGAAAGCCCACTGAACTGGCAAAATACACTATGCACGCTGTCTCATTAGTGAATGCAAAATAACTTTCATCAATGCCAAGAGAAGAAACAAGGCCCAGGATTTCTTTTTGATTATTACTAGGGCAGAGGAACTGTGAGGATGGCCACGCTGGAGGACCGTGGAAGGCTCTGCAGCTTAGCCATCAGTGGACACCGTATGTCCCACCTGAGTACATCTGAGGAAGGGATGGAATCTGGCTTTGACTGGAATGTCACCGGGTAGCGTGGATCCCTCAGGACAGACCCTTCGCCAGCTGGTCCTGCTGTTCACGTTGTCTGAATAGCTGAGCTGGTGGCTGACCATCTCCACCTCACCAAGAGATGCTCTGGTTCCTGACGTTGCTGTCTAAAACAGGAAGCAGGGCGTCCACAGAAGGCACCAGTTAACACCTGCTGTCAGTACAGGACCCCTCTCCTCCCAGTGGCCAGTCCCGAGTCCTCTTGGGCTCTGAAGCTGTCTCGCTTCTCAGTTAAGATTTATACCGGATCATTCATGAGCTGGGTGCCACGATCTTACTGCAATGGTGTGACTGGTGCGATGTGGGGACAGCTTGTTGCTCCTGGAGGATTGGAGGACACACTCAGTGAGTGGTCTCAGCCACCACAGGTTCCTGCTCTTACTTCATAGGGTCCACTGATGGCCTCACACACTGAAAAGGCAGCCTGAGATTGCCCACTGTCCTTGTCAAGCCAGCCGCCGATGCTGGCGTACTGATCCCAGCCAATTATACGCTGGGAGGGACTGTGTTTGTTTAGACTTGTCACAGCGGAGGAGAAGGAATATGACGTTAAGCCTGTTTATTCCAAGACTCCGAGACCTTAAATGGATGTGACTCTTTGCAGATCCGGGAGCAGGGAGGTGAGCAACAGTGTGATCAGAAAACACGTTTGCTGTGAAGAGGCGAGTCCTCTGCAGGAAGAGGGCTCGCTCACCCTTCCTCCACACACTTCCCTTCCTTGGCAGGCCAGCCAGCAGCGATTCTGCTTATAATTAACCCCTGGGAAACACTTGGCAAGAACTGTCAAGATAATGAAGCACTGAAAAGGAAAAGCCACAGAGCTCTGTCCGGAGCCTCCTGAATCATAGTGCAAGGCTGCCCTTGGGCAAATGGGGACAGGCTTGGGTACCATATTCGGAAAACCTCCTACACTCAAGATGTGGGGCACGCGCCTCCCGGTCCGGCCTGGATGTTCGGACGGGCGGCGCCACTGCACACACAGATACTAAACACAATTCACTCGGGACCCTCGGGTGAGGGGCACGGACTCCTGCGGCCCTTGGGACGCCGGTGGAGATGGGAGAAAGGAAAAGTCTCAGGTGCTTTTCCCCTCCAGGGGTGAACACCCATGTTGGTGGTCTCAGTGGTCACGAGGAGGCAGTTCTTGCTTTATGGGTGATCAGACGGAGAGTGGGTTCTTTCCTTGTTGATGGTCGCGGTGGGGAGAGCGTTGTTTCCTCACCGAAGGTCCGGGCGAGAGAGTGGGAAAGCTGTTTCCTCATTGGTGGTCCGGGCACCAATGAGTAAGACCGTCCAAAAATCAGACCTGTTCCAAGCCAGTGCCTGCCAGCGAGCTGCAAACAGATGAAGGGGACTGGGTTTCTCATCCAGGCATCAAACACACCATGGCAACCCAGTGGGGTGACGTGGCCTGAGGTGTGGTTGTGAGTCACAGTCTGGCGTTTCCTTTCCTGAGTCATTTCACCAGCTCTCAGAGAGCAGTCCCCAAGAGGACACGGGCATGCTGTGAGCGTGAGGGACAGCACAGGTGATGTGCCCGGCCTGAGAGCGGGGCAGCGTGCCCGGCCCGAGTGTGTCCACCTGCACTCTGACTTCGCCACTTGAGCCTGTGTGGAGGAGGCGCTCCCCAGGCATGACTGTAACCAAGCAGCATCCAGGCATCTGGCCTCACCACTGTCCAGGCTGCTGCGTCCTGGCAACACCCAGCCAGCCACCAAGCTGTCCTGGAGGCTCCGGGTGCCCAGAGCTGAAATGTGTCCCCTGCAAAGGACACGCATGATTCTAGCACCCGGAACCTGAGCCCCTCTGGGGCGAACCTCATGTGGGAGCAGTCAAAGCAGGGTGAGGTCCTCACAGTGGGCCTGACCCGACAGGACTGGGGTCCTATTAAAATGGGAGAAATCTGGACACAGCCATGCCTCTGGGCAGACGGAACCTGGATGTAGGGCAGCTGTTGGCAGGCCGAGGAGAACGGCCCTGGAGAGACCAGCCAGCTGATACCTTGACTCGGACTTGCAGCCTGAAGAAGCCTCAGCCGGCCAGTTTCTGCGATGGATGCTTTGCGGCCTCGTTCCAGCCTTTCTCGGAGCTGACGTGCTGAGAATGCGATTTCTCCGCTCTGGCGTCTTCCCGGTGGCCGCGCGCTCCCTCAGCGGAATCATTCCACCTCTTCCGGATCTTAGCCTCCCGACTTCCTAAACGAGGCAGCCAACCTAGATGACAACAGGGTCTCTGCACTGAGCCAATCAGGACTCTGCGAGGAAGTCAGCCAGCAGACCCCAGGCGCACTAAGGTGGGCTTAGTGCGAGGGGGACAGAAGTGGAGTTGTGAGCAGGACTTCGGAGCTATGCAGGCAGTAGCTGCTGGGTCTGTCCCAGTCACACAGCACATGGGCAACACCTACCTCCTCTGCAAGGCAGCTGGCAATGTGACCCAGGGCACAGGGAGCTGGGGGACCTTTATCTTGTCGCACACACTGAGGGATCTTGCATGAGAACTCAGCTGCCCACCAGGCAGGGCTGTGCAGTCTGAGGCCACTGTGAGGCCCTCTTTCACGTGTTGGCTGTGACTCAGCTCGTGAAAGGGACCTGGTAGTGCAGAGGGCTGAGCTTTGGCCGGGCAAGATCCACAGCCAGCAAAACACAACAGCCTCTTGCGCGCGCAGGCTCTGAGCGCTCAGTGGCTTGCACACCTCTAAAACTGAAATGCGTGCTTCTGTATGTTGTCGAGAATGGCGATCCTACCAGAGAAGACCCCCGGGCTGGGCGTCATGTGGACTGAGCTTAACGCCTCTCTGGGGACGAGAGGGTGGGCAAAGGTCCCACCCTTGACAGACGTCACCTGTGGACGGACCTGAACTCTGACCTTTGGAATGCAGTGTGTGAACAAGACCCTTCCCCCCTGGTGCCGACAGATACATCTGGAAGAGCGAAGGAAGACAGCATGGCAGGAGATGTCTCAAGGAATGGGCATGAGGGGCTTGGGCAGTGTGGGGGGTGTGGGCGGCCCGGGGAATGTGCACTTGCCTGCAGGAAGAAGAGGAGGCAGCAGGACAGGCCTGAGCCTCAGGACAGAGGCCGAGGGACGCTTCTGCCCCCAGAGACAGATGGGCCCAGTAGCCTCATGCAGGGTCCTGGAGAAGCGGCCTCACCCCTGCCCAGCAGGTGGACCCCAATATGGTCCAGGAAGGAGAGGGGCTGGAGGGGACCGGGAGAGTACCCTGCTGAGGATGGCGTGTGCCCCTCACTGCCCAGGGGACCCGGCCACACACCAGCGTCCGATCCATCAGACGCACGTCCAGCCAGAGGAGCCATACTCTGAGTTCAGGGCCTACAGTGCCCATAAATGAATGCCCAGGACGCCCCGGCTGCTCGGGAGTGGACCTAAGCCCCCTGCATTTCTGTGGCAAGATCGGCAGGTGGCCTCTTCCCAGTGCTGTTTTCCACAACGTAACAACAAACACGTGTTTCTATGACACTCTGAGGTAGTGGCAGGGTCAGCTGCAGGCGAGGTGCAGTCCTATGGCTGCTGTGCTCACTGACCACCTGTGAACTACTCTTTCCTCAGCATGAGAGGCCCCTGCACAGCGGTGACCACCTCCATCACCCAAGGATCTGTGGTCACTTGTTTCTGGAGTTCTGAAGGCTCAAATAGGCCCCACGTCCACCCTCACGGTCAGAGCCAGCGATGGTCAGCGGTCCTCTGTGCCTGCCTCCCCACTGTCTGACCCCTGTGCCTGCCTCTCTCTTCCACAAGCTCAGGCCCTTGTGATCACGCTGGGCCACCTGGACATCCAGGCTTGTTTCCCTTGCTCAGCACAGTGAGTGTGTGCCTTCTCCACCTGCAGCCCACTGGCCTTTGCCACGTGAGGTGACGTGGCCCAGACTGCAGGGTTGGGGACATGACCTCGGGGGACTGCTCTGTTCCCAGCTCAGCGACATGGCTGCCGACCCGAGGTCTCTCACACATACCGGACCAGCTCTCAACTGGAGATCTCCGATGCCCACTTCAGACCACGGGCCACAAAGGCGTCCCACATGCCACGACTGTGGTCGGTGGTCACAGTGGCTGCTGACAGAAGGCCACAGTGAACTGGAGTCTTCCAGAGCCTTGTTCTGCCGACAGGTGTGACTGCTCTACAGCAGACGGGAATGAGGTGAGTGGTGAGAAAAGGCAGGAAGAAGAGAGAGCGGAGGGCAGGGAGGGCACGGGCTCCACAGTGGTTCACAAGTTCTGCAGCGAGGCTGTGGGGTAAGCTGGTCACGCTCCCCGCAGTACTGTGGACACACGCTGGCCAGGGCCAGCCTCCTGGGCCATGGCACTTTGGAAGGGGCAGGTGAGCTTCCAGTGGGTCTGCCAAACCTCCAAGCAGACTCCTATGTGGGTGGCCTGTGACCACCTGGAAAGGGAAGGAGGTCGCTAGGAGAAGCACTTTATGGAGATGTGTCACGCAAAAAGGTGTGGAGTTGCTTTAAGACTGTTGTTGTTGTTAGGTGCCGTCGAGTCAGGTATTCGACTCATAGTGACCCTACATACAACAAGCGAAACACTATGGTCAGTGTTTCTCTGCTGTTCATAGGGTTTTCAATGGTGGGTTGATTTTTGGGAGTGGGTTGCCGGTCCTTCTCCCAAGCCTACAGCACCTGGTGTTCCCAGGCAGTCTCCCATCCAAGTACTAACCAGGCCCGACCCTGCTCCGCTTCCGAGATCTGACGGGATCGGATGCCACAGGGCTATGGTAAGATTAGAAGGACTAAAGAGCCGTAAAAACCAGAATGTAATTGTGTGTGTCTTGACGGTACCCTGGTTAAGACAAAGCAAATCGAGCGGCTGTCGTAAACAATATCACAGGAATCACTGGAGTATCTGAGCGTGGGCTATGGGAGTGGCATGAACTATGTCACCCAAGGTCCATGCATTGAAGTCCTGACCCCCGAAACTCACCCGTTGACCGTATGTGGACACTGGGCCTTTCGAGAGGCGATCGGGAACGGCGGGGCCATCAGGGGAGCCCTGGCCCAGAACGATGTCTTCACAAAGAGGAGATGTGGGTGCAGATGTACAGAGCAGAGGACACCATCTATGAGCCGAGGAGAGAGGCCCGCGTGGGGGCCAGCCCATGGCACCCCATGCGGGACACCCGGTCTCAGGACTGGAGGGAAGGAGCTTCTGTGGTGTGAGCCACCCTGCCTGCCATGCTGGAGCCCAAGGGGGCCAGCACAAGAATTCCTGGACACAGCCATCGGGGTGTAGCTTGTAAGCAAGGGAACATCCTTATTTTCAGGAGATGTGGGCTAAGTGTTCGGAGTCATGATGCCTGAGAATTACTTCATGATATTTTGGCCCAAATAAATAAAGCTCACAGAGAAGCACACAAGTGAGATGCCATGTTGGGGGTGTTCGGGGGTGCAGCCTCAGTGTGTTTGCAGGTGACCCTCAAATCATTTCAACCCAGGTGCTTTAAAACCTGGGTAACGTGCAGTGTGGGGAAACCGCGTCAGCCTTGGAAGGAAGCATCCTCAGAAGTGCTGCAGGGGTTATGATGGGCTGTCTTGGGGGAGCAGCCACCTGGAGTGAAGGCTAGGTGCCACCCCCAGCCGTTTCCAACCCTGGGAAGGTCCCTTGGCCATCCCCGCTCCGGCTCTTCCACTTGCACACCTGGGACAGCGCCATGATCACGCGGGTTGTCACGGGAGGACGCTGCAGAGACGGGGCAGCTGGCGCCCGGCCTGACCCCTGACTGCAAATGCTGGAGAGCCCGGCCAGGATTCTCAGGGAAACACAGCCCAGGCCCCACTCTTCAGTCCCCTGGAGGCCTCTCTAAGGACCTGGGCGCGTGTGAAGGAGGGGAGGAAGCCGTGTTTGCCCGTCGACGCTGCTTTTAGCAATGACTTGAAGATCTGAGAGACTTGCCAGGCACGGTGGTGCACACCTGTAACCCCAGCAGCTCGGGAGGTGGAGGTAGGAGGATCGCAGGTTCAAGACCAGAGGCAGTCTGCATAACTTAGTGAGACCCTGACTCAAAAAAAAAAAAGTAAAAAAAAGTGGGCTGGGGGTGCAGCCCAGTGGCCCAACACTTGCAAAGCATGCAGGCGCGAGGCCCTGGGTTCAACCCCCAGTACCGCAAAAAAAAAAAAAAAAAAAAAAATTAAAAAATAAAAGATAAGAGAGACCCATTTAAGAGGAGCAGGCGTTAAATGCGGAGGTGAGCGGGCCCGTGGGCCGGGGCAGCGTTTCCTTGATTTAGCAGATTCCACCTGGCAGAGAGGAATGCCAAGTGCCGATCTGTGACAGCAGCACACTGACTACGGGTCCTGGGCCCAGCCAGAGTGCTGATGGACGGGCCCCTGGGTTCTGGCGGGTGGCGCCTGGAAGTGAGGCAGCCTGGGGAGCGCAAACCCGCACCGGTGAGTTAAGATGCCCAGGCCGAGGAGGGCACGCTCTCCAGGGGATCTGAGAGCAGGCTGGCTGGCAGCCACGTTAACCCACTCCTGGGGCAGCAGCTCAGGCTGGCTCTTGTCCCATCTGATCTCGGCTGCGAGGCAGGGCAGAGGCCAAGAGCTGGCTCCAGGGCCAAGACACGAGGGCGCACGGCGGCACATCTGTCTGTATGCACCTGGTCTTCCGCCCCTCGTTCATTTCGATTTTCTCTCTTGAATCATCCTGTTATGGTTTCTGTGCCTCTGTTTTTCTGTCTTGTGATCATATAGAACCAAAACAATTTTTTGGCTTATTTAATATGGTACACACCAAAATAGCGTTGTATTCCTGCTCCTATTTTAAAAGAAGACCAGAAGACTATTGCATAATTCTCTTTTGACCATGCAAAAAAAAAAAAAAAAACCTGGCAAAAAGCATATCAAGTTCTGTAAAGTTTGGAGATAATGCAACGAGACCTAGCAACATGCTGGCCAAGGGCCTGGTCTGTTGAAGAGAATTTTTTTTTTTTTTTTTTTTTTTTTTGTGGTACTGGAAGTTGAACCCAGGGTCTCATGCCTGCATGTTTTGCAAGTGCTGGGCCACTGAGCAGCACCCCAGCCCATTTTTTCAGTTTTTGAGACAGGGTCTTGCTAAGTTACGCACACTGCCTCTGGTCTCAAACTTGCGATCCTCCTGCCTCTGCCTCCTGAGCCGCTGGGATTATGGCATGCACCACCACGTCTGGCTATTGAAGAGGATTCTATGTGACACAAATCTCTGGGCCATGAGGGACCCAAAGCCACTGCCATTCCCATCTGTGAATTTCCTGTGCCACTTGCTGGCTCAGCTGTCCATCCCAGGAGTAAGGGCAGCTTCAGACAGAACCATGCGACTGAAGGTGGAGGAGCAGGAAGGGCAGGGCGGGGCTCCCGCGCCCAGTGTGACGACAGGCCCTAGGCCGGGAAAGGCTCAGGGCCACAGGCAGGTGGGCGCAGGGAGCTCGGAAGAGGGCGTCCTGTGGAGCCCGGCCCTGCTTCAGTCTTGGGGAGAGGAACAGCAGGGGGGACGCGCTGCCCACGGGCCTGGAGGGTGAGCAGCAGGGCTGCATCGACGAGGAGCCAGAGGCCAGGGCGAAGGCGAGGACCTTCCGAGGGAGAAGAGAGGGGAGCCAGAAAGCAAAGGGTAAAGGAGACGGTCGGAGAGGCAGATGTGGAGTGGAAGAGGCACCGGCTTCCCCCGAGGGACACCAAGGATGTCCCTGCCAGCACAGAGCAACAGCTGGAGACCCATGGGGACCCATGTCCGCGTCACACCCGGTTCTGCCACGCACCTGCCCACCTGCAGTCAGAAGCCGGGTACCATGTGGAAGCAGCATCTCTCAGCACCTCGGGGTCCCTCGCAGGGGCGGCTCTGCCTTGGAGACGACAGGCACAGACAGAGCAGAGGAGGACGGGAGGCGGAGGCAGACAGTGGTCTCCACCAGAGAGTGGAAACCAGCCAGGGGTCAGAAGGCCATCTCCCGTGCTCTGCTTGGGAGGGGCGGCGGGTGAAATCCGATGACAAGAACCGGGCAGAGGACAGCAGAGCCGTAGAGCGGGCTCCAGTCAACAAGTCGCCACGTCGCGCCCGTGTCTGCGTGGCTCCAGATGGACAGTCTGGCGCCCCGCGCTGTACCTGACCTTTTGGCTTCCAGCAACCCAGCCACTTCTTCACCCCGTGCAGCTGAGTCGGCTGAAGGTGAGTTCCGCTGGCCGGCCCCGGGGCGGTGGAACGTTCCAGAGGCTTCGGGAAGCGTCTCTTCCTCTTAGCCTTGCTCTGGCATAGACCAGGCAGCGCTGAGAGCGCCATCACACAGAGTGAAGGGCCTGTCCTCCTGTGGCTGCTGAGGTGGCACCAACTGCTATCCTGAGAGAGGTGCCCTGCTGCAGGGGACGGGACGCGGGGCCACAGCCAGGCTCCTCGTGCCTGAGTCTCCCTCAGCACAGTGCAGACTGAGCCAGTCGCCACGTGGCTGTGTGATGCTCAGAGGTCCTGTCGCAGGTGAGCTGCTGCCACGGGTTGGGCTCTTATGAGAGACTGTCCTTGTTGTTGTCGTTGTTGTTATTGTTGTTGTTAGGTGCCGTTGAGTCGGTATCCGACTCATAGCGACCCTACATACAATAGGTGAAACACTATTGTCAGTGCTTCTCTGCTGTTCATAGGGTTTTCAGTGGCGGATGGATTGCCAGGTCCTTCTCCCAAGGGCATCCTTAGGAGCAGGCTTGACTTTCAGTATTTACCACAAAGACCAAATGATCTCGGTCCACAGCCCAGCACCTAGGAGACGTCTAATACATGAACCAATGGCTGGAGGAGGACATCATGGTTGGGGAGAGTGACGGGTCAATGAAAAAGAAGGAAAACCCTCAACCAGGTGGATTGACAGTGTCTGCACCAATGGGCTTAAACATAAGACTGCGTGCCTGGCACAGAATCAGGGAGTGTTTTGTTCTGTTGTACACAGAGTTGCTATGAGCTGGACCCGTCTTGATGGCACCTAATAATAACAATAATGCGGAACAACATGTACTGCCCTATACCACCTGTCATTCATGGCATAGCCAGATGCCTCCCTCCCTGCCACCCTGGCTCCCCATGGCTGCACCCTCACTCCTCCCCACCTCTGGCTCCTTTTCCAGGACAGTGGCTGTGGCTGGCCCATCAGGCCTCCCATCATCTGCCAGAAGTCCTCGACACAGAGTAGGTGCTTAAGAAAGACCTGCTAGTCAGTTTGATGTACTTTATTTTGCTTTTCTTTAAATGTAAAGCCTATTAGTCACTACAGCTCCAGATTACACCTGCCTAGGGTGAGCACTTCAGACTCTACGGAAGCAGAGGACAGAACGCCAACTAATTGTCCACGGGAGCGGGAGCTGGACTCAAGGCCTGTCCTTCCCCAGGACTCTGACATGTAGCTTTTGACCTCTGAACTTGGGTCAGATTTCTGCATTTACGCTGAGGGGGCACAGAAGGGGTGACTGGGGGGGGCTCCCCCTGGGCTGGTGTAGGGAGAAATTGGGAGAAAACTGGCAAAAACCCCCAAACTGGGAAAACGGCTTTTGAATATCTGGTTTGTAAATAAGAAATCTATGGAAAATGAAAGTAACTTGATTGGACGTTTGTACAAAACCCTTCACAAATTCCCTGAATCTGATTGGACAATTAGGCTCAAAGCTGATTGGCTCAGGCCATTCCATAGGTGAGCTATATAAGGAGCTGCACTGCGGCAGCTCGCCCCCCTTTTTCCACCTGGACCACAGATAAGGAAACAGCTCTCTCTCTCACCCTGACCCTTGGCAAGGAAAGATCTCTTCTCCTCTCTCTCCCTCCCTCCCTCCCTCTCTCCCTCTCTCCCTCTCTCCCTCTCTCCCTCCCTCTCTCTCTCTCTCTCTCTCTCACCTGGACCCCCAACAAGGAAAGAACTCTCTCTCTCCGGGACCTTCAGTGAGGAAAGAACTCTCTCTCCGCCATGATCATCAACAACGAAACAACTCTCTCTCGCCCGGACCTTTGACCACCGACTAGACAAGAACTCTCTCTCCTTCTGACCACTGAGGAAGCAAGAACTCTCTCCTCGTAACCACTGAGACCACCAACATGGAAGCATCTGGCCTTGAGGCTGTACAAGAGCTGTTAGCACTTAAAGCGGTACACTTTGGGTTTCTCCCCGCCCTTCTAAGGGCAGGGAGAGAGAAATAAAGAGCTATGTTTGGCCCCGCAAGGCAAAAGCGCCCGAGGCTTTTCCTTTCTCCCATCTCCACTGGGGTCCCAAGGGCCGCAGGAGTCTGCAATCCTCACCTGAGGGTCCCGAGTGAACTGTGTTTAGTATCTGTGTGCGTGGGGGTGCCACCCATCTGAACACTGGGCCGGATTGGGAGGCACATGCCCCACAGACTGGGCCATCAAGACAAAGGCCAGTGAGGCCCACAGTGCCAGGCTGGCCCACGACACTGCAAAGGCCACAAGAATAGCCCTTCACCTCACAGCCCTCACCGCTGTGTATTCTGACCTTGCAGGTTAATGCAGTGCTGAGCTGAAACCTGTGCCATTGTTGCACTCAAAAACATGAACTGGCAAAGTTCATTTTGCCGCTTGTGAAATACACACAGGTATCTCTTGCAAGGTAAGAGAACAACTGAGTATCTCCCACTCATAGCCACTTATCAGTCACGTTTAGTGAGTATCTACTTACATAGGGCACTTTGGTCACAAAAAAAACAAGAGTGGCTCCTCTACTCCCCTTGGTTGGGGTCTTGTGTTAGCCAAAGTCCAAAACCTTCCTGGGGGCCTGTGGACAGGAAGAGGTCTGGGCTCTGTGAAGATGCACACCCCGTAGACCCCTCCCTGGGCTCTGCACCCTGCCTGTCCACCTGGTATATGGCAGCGTCCTTCCCCACGCACGGTGCATCAGGACACTGTCCCTTTGTGTCTCTAGTCTCTGGCAGCGATGTCTAGCTAGAGAGAAAGTGCTCAGTGATATTTATCGGAACAGTTGAAAGGCTTAAAAATATTATACAGCAACTGCTGTCTATGCCGTGGGCTGCCTGGGTGCTGGGCTTATCGCTGCACCTGGTCCCCACCGCCCTGCAGGTTCTGGACACAGTGCGAGCCCAAGTGCAGAACAGAAACAGGCCCAGGACGCCAGGCTGTGCGGTGGATGGCCACAGGGCCATTTCTCACTGGGCTCCCGGGCCCCCAGCCCATGTCCTTGGGGCGCTGCCATCAGGCCAACGGGGGAGACCGCTGCCAGAGGGGACACGGCCCTGGGGGTGCTGCCCTGTGGGTAAAGGGTGGCCCTGGGCAGGCATGACACACCCTGCTGGCCTCCCGGCTGGTACGTACAGGTCAGCACGGCCGGCGAGCGGTTCTTGGGCGCGTTCTCCTCCCTCTGGGCCACGAGTGAGCTGCTGGGCTCCGCCTGGTAGGCGCAGAGCGCCTCCCACTCCTCCTCCAGCCGGTTCCGGTTCTTCAGGTGGTCCTCCATGTAGGCCTGCAAGGAGACTGGGGTCAGGGCGTGCGGGGCTGGCCTGCTGAGGGAGCGCAGACCTGCCGGACGTGAGCGGACACCCACAGCTCCCCTCTTCCGCTTGCTCCTCAGGGGTGTGGGAGGTGCCCAGGCTGGGGCCGGGCTCGGGCACTGAGGACTGAATCATGACGTCCACTCTGGAGCTGGACTGCACTGCTGGGGAAGACAGACAGACCCAGGTCAGGCCATGTTGGACCCGGCAGCCAAAACTGGCATGGAAAATCTCACCACAGGACATGGGCTGGAAGCCATGGGGGCGCTGTGGGGGACAGAGCATTCTCCTGGATGGGGGACAGCAGGGGACCCAAGGTCAGGGAGGGTGGTAGCTGTGCCAAGGATTGAGGAGAGCCATGCAAAGGGATCGTGGTCAGGGGGCGTCTGCCTGCCCAGCAGAGACATCAGGACCTGGACACAAAAGCCATGGTCATAGCGGGTGTGTCTGGTGCTTGAAAACAACCCTGAGAACAGGGCTCCCCATGCCAAGAAGGGACCAACACTCGTTAAACAAAGCCACGCAGGTAGAAAAATCATGGTGAGTGCCTAGAAGACAGGGCCAGACCAGAACTTCGGAGATGCCTCGGCGGGGAAGCCATCTTGCTAAGTGGCACTCTGCACTGCAGGTCTTTCCTCTGCTGGCTCTCTAAGAAAACCACTGGCCACTAACAGACGTGACGTGGCGATAATCCCTTAAAGTTATTTATCTGAAAAATGGAAATGCACTGCTTGAGCCTTACTCTGCATAACCAACCAAAGTCCCGCCAGAAAGCCTCTCTGTAGGAGTGGAAACAGCACCCTCAGGACACCCTCCAGGGCTGGCAGAGGGCTCAGCTGTCCCAGGTGCATGAGAGGCAGAGGTCTCTTGGGCTTTGTGTCTCCACGTGCACGGACACCTCTGTTTAGCGAGGGCTGTGGTTTCCTCTGGTGGTTCTAACAACGCGCCAGGCGTGACCACAGCGTACACTGTTAGTATTATAAAGACCTGGGAAAACATGGGTGTGAGACAGGCATCTGAGAATTGGGCTGTCGTGGACACAGCAACAGCCATCATGGTTTAGTGCAAGCCGGAAAGCTGAGACCAAGCCCTTGGTGCTTGTCCCTTGTTCCCAAACATATCTACGTGAAGTCATTTTCTTAATAGTTGACGCCCTCTTCTGAACCCGCCAGGGGTGATGCGTTAAGACAGTGGCTGCCCTCACCTGTGCAGATGCTAAAAAGCTCCAGTGCTGACCAAACAGAAACCCAGGGAAGCAAAGTTGTGACCGTGGGCTATTCCAATCTTCATGGTCCTGGTGCTGGCCCGTGAGGCACAGATGACCAGAGGCAGCCTCTGAACATCCCCCGCCAAAAGGACACCGCGTGGCCAGCGTAGCCGCTCACTCCTCATTGGGCCCTTCAGGTCAAGAAATGGCTGAGACCTCAAGGAAAAGTTTCTCAGAGGACTAAATACAGCGGAAGCGCCGTGCCCACAGGAAGGAGGGGTCCAGGCCTCCCACGTGATGTCTGTGGGCTTTTCCACACCCCACGTGTATAAGCATACAGAGGTTTTCAAATGTGTCCACACGAGAAAATAAAGCGCACGTGTGTGTATGCGCATGGGTCCTTAGCGCAACGCAGCTGGCACCAGTGGGCAGCTGCGGGCTCACGCCCTTCTCATTCCTGCCACGTCCCGCCCGCCCCCACCTTTCCCTCACAGGTACCCCCATCATCAAAGAAGCCAGTGTCCTCTCAGCTCCCCCTGCCCCTGCAGCCTCTCCAGGAAACAGAGAGGAAGAGCCGGAGGGGAGAGGTGGGCGCTCTGCTTCTGGCGATGCCCACACAGGCAAGGAAGGCACCTCATGCCAGCCAGCGGGCTGCCCAGCCTTGAACCCTGACCAAGGCCGGCTGTTTTCCACCTCCCAGCGCTGTTTCCTGCAGGCCCTGTGGCCTGGGGGATCAGTGTGCGCTGGCCAGCACGCGGAGCCCTGGGTCTGGGAGGACCTGCTGCCCTGCTGGGAGGCACAGGGTGGGGTGGTGGTGGGACACGGCTGGGGGGGGGACCTGGTTGCCATGGCCTTGCGTGGGGAGCTGCGCTGACACTGGCAGGCTCCATGCATGAGCTCTTTCTCCACTGTGCACCTCCAGCCTCCACAGCAACCCATGAGCTTGGCCACTGACCCATGCAGCGCCCACCCCGGCAGCCCAGGGGTCCCTGCCCAGCACCCGTGCAGACGGCGAGCTATGAAACGAGGCAAATCTCAAGGGGCTCCATCCAGAGAAGGGAATGCCCATGCTGCACTCTGCTCAGACGGTCCTTACAGAGCACCGAACACGAGCTTTTGCACCAAGGTTTTCCTAATAGGGAAAACATTCCGGCACGATGTAATCTTAAGTTTTGTGAAAACATGGTCGCCAGAGACCTGGTTGGGAGACAGACCTGGCAACCCCACTCCCCAAAAAATCAATCGGCCATTGAAAACCCTATGAACAGCACAGAAGCACTGGCAATAGTGTTTCGCCTGTTGTATGTAGGGTTGCTGAGTTGGACACTGACTCGATGGCACCTAACAACAACAACAAGAGACCTGGTGGAGTCTGGGGCGGGGGCTGGGAGAGGCTCTGAGGTCTCCCTCCTCGGCCTGGTTCTTGCCGCCTCATAGATGGGCACAGAACAGCTCCTGGCGCAGTGACCCTGGTCCTGGCTCTCCCTAGAAAATGCTCTTTCCATGAAACCCATCATGATTGAAGGAGCTTCTTTCAGTAAAACTGCAGATTCTAAGATGAAGGGCATCGGCAGGTTTAGTCCAATTCCAGATATCCGCTGGATTCCTGTGAACTGAGCTGCTTAAATTTTCACATTTATCTTAACTATGGGAAGGGAAGTGAAATTATCCCGCAAGCTCACCTGAGTTTCTGAATTTATGGCAACAAATCTAACCTGAGCTTTGGTCGCAGGCTCGGATGCTGATATTATTATTTTTCCCCTCAAGAATTAAGCCATCTCCAGATAAACCTGATTACACAAACCCGAGATAAGTTCTCTCTCTCTCAACACACACTGCTCTGCTGGGCCATTTGTTCTGCTCTGTGCATCTCCACTTGATCTGTATTTTTCTATTACCGTGTTTATGAACATGGTTCGTTATATTAAAATGACGCGATTTTCCCCAGCTGCATCCTCAGTCTTCCCTCTTTCATGGTTTGCTTCTTGTCTATGAGTCTGTGGGGAAACTCGGCCTTTGCAGTGGAATGACACATTTCGATCAATAAAAGGAAAACCCAAAAGTGCCAAAAGCTGGACATTGAACAAGGGAGACAGAAAAAGAATCGATGCTTTTGAATTGTGGTGCTGGAGACATCCATTGAATATACCATGGACTGCCAAAAGAACCAACAAATCTGTCCTAGAAGAAGTGCAACCAGAGTGCTCCTTGGAGGCAAGAATGGCCAGACTGCATCTTACATATTTTGGGCATGTAGTCAGGAGAGATCAATCCCTGGAGAAGGACACCATGTTTGGGAGAGTGGCAGGTCAACGCAGAAGAGGAAAACCCTCCACCAGATGGGTTGACACAGTGTCTGTAACAATGGGCTTAAACATAAATAAGATCATTTGCCTGGCACAGAATCGGGAAGTGTTTCGATCTGTTGTACATAGGGTCGGTATGAGTCAGACTCGACCCGACGGCACCTAACAACAACAACAACAACAACAAAAGTGCCACAATAACTCAGTCCTGCGGGCTCTCTTCAAAGAGGGGCAGCGAGACCTGAACAGGGTGAGCACGCTGCTCAGACCAGCTGACTTGTGGAGTCATCAGACAAAGTCACATGAAACTTGGCAGTACTCGCCCTCACCCCCACAGCAGGCGTTTAGCTGATGTTGTTTTAAACCCGACACTTCAACACTTTATTCCATACGCAGGGGGTGTGTGAGAGTCATGGCGGCAGGAGACACGAGTCGTTCACAGAACCAAAACTTTTTGTTAGATAAATAGCACATGCAGAAGAGAACAGAAAGTGCAGATAAGAATGAGACAAAAGCACAGACACCATTAGGACCCAGAACACACGGTAAGGGGTGGGTAAACCCCACCCTTCTTGGTACGTGGGCAGGCGGCTTATTTATTTTTAATCCTCTTTTCTTCAGTGCCAACTACCATGGTTTTAAGCTTTGAATATTCTCAATATTACAGAATTTTCCTTTTTAAGATGGAGAGATACTACCATGAGGCTTACCTCTGACACAGAGGGTGTCTGTGCACACATCTTGGGATGAAAACTCTCCATTCTACCATTTTATGAATGCGTCATTGGAGCAGGGTGCGGTGGTGCACGCCTGCCGTCCCAGTGGCTCAGGAGTCAGAGGCAGGAGGATCGCAAATTTGAGACTATAGGCAGTCTGCATAATTTAGTGAGACCCTCTCTCAAAAAAAGTAAAAAGAAAAAAAGAAAAGGCTGAGGGTGCAGCTCAGTGGTCCAGCACTTACAAAGCATGCAAGCGTGAAGCCCTGGGTTCAACCCCCAGTACCGCAAACAACAACAACAACAACAACAACAACAACAACAACAACAACAACATGTCACTGGCTCGTTCTGATGTGATAGTAGGAATAAAATCCAGAACATCATGCTACACATCCCTACCCTAATTCAATTCAGCTTCGAAAAGTAACGCACAGATGTCACTGCTTAAAACATGTATACATTTTTTTGGCACCCTGGTATATACAGGAACCGGGAGGCTTCAGAAGTGACACAGTTGGTTCCCAACCCTCAAGGCCAGGGGTGGCACCGAGGCCCGAGGGAACACACTGCTAGCCTTGTCCGGGTTGTGGCCGTGGCCTCCTCACCAAACTTCTGACTATCCATCAGCTCCCCAGTGCCTTCTCACGGAGTGGCCAGATTGGCATGGGCTCCCCTTACCTGCAGGGGACACTTCCCAGGGCCCAAGCTGTGAGAGCGCAGAGCTGAGATGCAGTCTGCCTTTTCCATGCACACTCCCGTGGTCAGGTGCACTCTGTGCATTAGGCACAGCGAGAGACCGGCAATTATTTGCCATCCCTACCTCAGAATCTTCTTATCCAAGAGGCACTGACCGCCTTCTGCTCTGCGCGAGACTTCTTCCCCACACGAGACTGGTTCTTTTCTAGGGTGGGGACTATGCTTTGGGCACTTGGCAGGTAAGATAAATTGGCAGAAGATAATCTGTGGTGCTGAAGCGCTGACTTACAGAGACGGCCTCGGTGGAGAGAGGGCATGAAACCATCCGTACTTCTGACTTAGGGCCATGACCTAGCATATTCCGAGACTCCATTGCATTAGCCTCGACTTCAAGGACTGGTAGCTCAGTTGGTAGAGCGCTGCTCTGTAGTCTCTGAGGTCCCAAGTTCGATTCCCAGCACCACAAAAACGGGAGAAGGACATGGCAACCCACTCCCCTGGTGGCACGTGGTCAGTATTTGTGGAATGATTTGTGGAATGATTCAGGGTGACCTGAAATTCCTGCTCGTCTGTATTATGGAGTAAATTTTCATATTAATGACACTTAGAAGCACTTCCCCAAAGAGCAGCATGAGGAGTTTGAGCAGCCCATTATACACCTCCCCACTGCCTTCTGCACGGGGTTCTTCAAGACACACCTTTAAACGTGTGCCTCATAGGTGGCTCCACCTTGCAGCACTCCTGTGACATCCCCAGCTTAAGGTCAACCTTGCAAACTCGGAGATGGTCCAGAAATCTCCTCTCCCCAGCACTTCTGCGTGTGCAGCCTTAACCCGTCCCCAGAGCCCAGAGCCCAGGTGAGTGTCGTGTCCCATTGAACCTCCTCAGCAAGCTTCACTCGTTAGACTAGCACACACAATATGCACCTCCTTTGTGCACATAGTAGGCACCTCCTTGGGACACAAGGTGCAGCTAGAGCTCAGCTCTCTGTGGGCTGTGGGCCCCTGGCATTTTGGGACAATCCTACACCAGCACGTACCATCACAGTCCCCATCCTGGGGGCTCTACCAGCGGCTCTGAGAATAAGCATCGACTAGGAAGTGCAGGCCTGCAGCTGTAGCCCTGTGGCATCCGATCCCGTCAGATCTCGGAAGCTAAGCAGGGTCAGGCCTGGTTAGTACCTGGATGGGAGACCGCCTGGGAACACCAAAAGCTGTAGGCTTGGGAGAAGGACCTGGCAACCCCCTCCCAAAAATTAATCTGCCATTGAAAACCCTATGAACAGCAGAGAAGCACTGACAATAGTGTTTCCCCTGTTGTACAGAGGGTCGCTATGAGTCGGATACCGACTGACAGCACCTAACAACAACAAGGAAGTACAGGGTGCTGGGATTTAGTGACAAGCCTCAGGTGAAGCAGCCAAGGGAGGTGAGGACCTGGCACCTAACAGCGACGATCCCGTCTGGAACGCCGAGGGCAGCTGATTTTTCCAGCCGCCCTGGTGCTTAGGGAATGTCTGGCAGCGCATCTTCATCTTGAAGGTGACCTTCATCTTCTAGAGTTGCTCACCATACTCTTGACGATATTTTAGGGTTTGTGGCTGAGATTTGTGGCTGAAAGAACTTGGCAGGGCACTTCGGTGCGATCCATCTTCACTGTGGGAGCCCTGGGATGGCTGATTGCAGATGGGCCCTGCCTGGAAGGCGTCCACTCCTTTTGTGCATTCTGGTACTTTCTGAGGCCTCACCCGAAGTGCTCACTTAAGGGACAATTCCAAGACCAAACCCTGCGTGGAACGAAGCCCCAGGTTTCCAGGTGTGCAGCCAGCACACACTGGCAGATGCTGGCTCTGACCACGTGGCGACCACCCAGGGTGTCCTTGCACTCTCAAATTCTTTTCTCTTGAGAATGACATCATCAGTGTTTGAAGACCTGTGTTATAAGAGAGTCACTCAATCTATGGTTCTTTTATTTCTGACCCCATCCTTCTAACCTCATGTTGGACCTCTTTTTCTAGCCCACATCTTGCAGTGCTGGGAATTGAACCCAGGACCTCAGAGACTGCAGAGCAGTGCTCTACCAACTGAGCTAAATCCCAGCCCCTCAGACCACTTAGAGTAGAAAATTCAGAACAGCTGTGGGTGGTGAGGACTGTGTGCCCCTCAGTGACTTTTACAGCAGGCAGACATTGGCTTTCCACAGAATCCCAAACTGTGTGTAACAAAAGTATTATTGCCAGTGTAAGATGGAGAGTGTTGGTACAATGGGTTACTATCGCTCAAATACTTTCTGCACTACTTTCTGGTCAAATCGTTAACTGCTTGAGGGCAGGATGGTGATTTCTGGGAACATGGTGCCTGAGCTGCCTGGCCACCCGACAGGACTCGGTGAGACACAGCAGAGTAACCGCTCCCTCTTCAGCGCCAAGGGTGCCAGCGCGTGTGGGTCTTTGTGGACACCCAGGAGCATCCGCTGATATCGAAGGGAAGCTCAGAAGCGGGGCAGGTGCTGGGTTGGCTCTGAAAGGCTTTTTTTTTTTTTTTTTTTTAATGCGGTACTAGGGGTTGAACCCAAGGCCTCGCGCTTGCATGCTCTGCAAGTGCTGGACCACTGAGCTGCACCCCCAGCCCCCCTCTTTTTTTTCTTTACTTTTTGAGACAGGGTCTCGCTAAGTTATGCAGACTTCCTCTGGTCTCAAACTTGCGATCCTCCTGGCTCCGCCTCCCAAGCCGCTGGGATCACAGGCGTGCGCCACCGCGCCCAGCTTGAAAGGCTTCTAAATGTGGTGAACAGGAAGGTTGGGCCGCACACACGGCTGCTGTCTGGCTGCGTGTCCACAGGCAAGTCATCTCATCTCACAGACTCTTGATTTACTCTGGTGTGAGTGGGGATCCTAGGGGTCAGAAGTGGACCCAGAGTGCGCGTTTCTAAAGGCAGTTTTGAAGGCCGAGTCATATATGGTATGCGCTCACTCTGTGGGGCATGGAGGGCTAGTAGCCAGAGGGTGGCAGTGTGGGCCTCAGAGTTCTACCAGGAGAAGGGGGCTGGACCCCGTCGATGGCTCTCCCCCATGTGCTCTGGCTTGACTGTGTTCTGGGACACTGGCCCTTCATGTAAGGACATGGGACGCTGCAATGGACCACAGCTTGAAGGCAGCATCGAAGGGGTACCGGCGGCCACACCATTGTTACGAAGCTCCTTAGGATCAGTGCAGGGAGTGACACCACCACCAATACCAACAGAGAAACAACCAGCAGAGTTCCAAGGTTTTGCCCTGTTGATGAGGGACAGTGGCATTCCCACGTGACTCGGAATTTCCTCACTGTGTGGTTAACAGTAACCCAAATGGAGCGCACACGCTCAGCTCCGCACCTCTCCACCACAACATCCAGATGGTTCTACAGTGCAGAGGCCAGGCGGTGGCCTAAGTTCCTCCAGGTCATATAATGAGTAGCTTTCAGGCCGTGCCTTGCCCAGTGGCTCCATCCTACAGGACAGCAGCCGCTCCATTCTGAGTACCAGAGCTGAGGCTGATGACTCTGCATCGTTTGTGCACATAAACCGCCACCATCTGTGCAGCATAAACCAGGAGGCACAGACGGCTGACAGCTTACTCAGGTGAATAAAGAAGCACCACCTACGAACTTATCAAATCAAGGCAGGAACACGTGGACACCTGAGTGTGTCGGAACTATCAGAAGAACCAGGCTGTGACCAACTCCCACACCCCAGACCAGCAAGTGATGCCGCCCCTCTCCTGGACCACAGGAGGAGGGACGCCTCACACTGGGACACGCGGCAGCCACTGAGCTGTCCTCAGACCCACCAGTGTGTGCTTCTTGAATCAACAGCCAACAGACTCCCGACTCCGTCCCTAGGGCTTCAGCTCAGCTCCATCGCCCTGCTTGACGCAGCCACTCCCTACCCAGCTCTGTGCCTTCACCAAGCTCTGCGCCTCGCCGTGACCTGGCTCTACATCTCGCCTCAACCAGCCCTGTGGTTCCCCAGCTCCTTGCCTCGGGTTCGACGCTGTGCCTCCATGGCTCTGAGACCGAGTTCCTTAGTATCTTATCTAACTGCTTGCAGTGCCTTTCTGTACTCTGTCAGCCCCCTTCCCTTTCCTGCAGTGAGCCCTCTGCGAACCTTGCAGCCTCTTTGACTCTTTAGTTGCTATTCTATAATCTATCTATCTATCTATCTATCTATCTATCTATCTATCTATCTATCTGCAGCCATAGCCTTGCAGCATCGGATCCCGTCAGATCTCGGAAGCTAAACAGGGTTGGGCCTGGTTAGTACTTGGATGGGAGACCTCCTGGGAACACCAGGTGCTTTAGGCTTGGGAGATGGACCTGGAAATCCACTCCCAAAAACCAATCTGCCATTGAAAACCCTATGTGCATCAGAGAAGCACTGACAATATTGTTTTGCCTGTTGTACGCAGGGTTGCTATGAGTCAGATACCGACTCAAAGGCACGTAATAACAACAACAACAACAACAACAACAACACACACACACACACATATACACATACATGGGCTGGGGTTTAGCTAGAGTGCTGCTCTGCACTCTCTGAGGCCCTAGGTTCAATCCTCAGCACTGCAAACACGGGAGAAGGACCTGGCAACCCACTCCTGAAACGATCCCAAGACAATGAGCCATCAAAAACTCTGTGAGTAGCAGAGCATGGCACAATGTCAGGGAATGTTTCTTTCTGATGTACATAGGGTTGCTAGGAGTTGGATCAGACTCAATGGCACCTAATAACAACATACTTACTCATATGTGTTATATATATCTGTGTGATCTGAGAGTTAACATTAGTAATCAAGATTGCAATAAAAGAACCTGTGACTGCCCACAGCCACTGAATATCACGTGAAATCAGGGATACTTGTAAATTAATGCCAACAAAACCGATGCAGGTTGTGAATTTACTATTATTCAATAAATTCTGACACCATGGAAAGATGTGAACTTGTTCATTTCCATTTCTGACAGTGTGCTCACAACACTTTACCACTTTTTTAATGGGAAAGTATTTTGTAATCAATCTTGAGAAGATAAATTGCTAGAGAGTCTGTGGTGCTGAAGCGCTGACTTACAGAGACGGCCTCCGTGGAGAGAGGGCATGAAACCATCCGTACTTCTGACTGAGGGCCACGACCTACCATATTTCAAGACTCCATTTTATTAGCCTCAACCTCAAGGACTGGTAGCTCTGTTGGTAGAGTGCCGCTCTGCAGTCTCTGGGGTCCTGAGTTCAATTCCCAGCACCACAAAAACGGGAGGACGTGGCAACCCACTCCCGAGGCAATCCCGAAACAATCTGCCACTGAAAACCCTATAAGGGTCGCTATGAGTTGGACACGACTCGATGGCACCTAACAACAACAACAACAAGGACTGGTGTCTGGGAGCACCAGAGAATAACCCCTCAGATTAGAGAATTTTGTTTCGCCATATGCAACGGGCCAGCGTCGGCAGTGGAGCGGGGCGTTCAGCCGACTGGTCCTGAAGAAAGCAAAAGCATCCGTGTCCCACCGGCCACGTCCGCCAGCCAGCGCTGGAGGTCTGAAGAGTATGTATGAATGCAGCCGCAGGCTTGGGATCGCCAGGCCGCCGCTTCCTACAGATCCCCGCTGTCCAGGTGGCCATGGACACCCAAGTGCAGCAGTGGGGGAAGCCAGGGGGGACCAGCATGAATTTAGTCCACTAATGGTCACACAAGTGCTATTACTTTGGGATCTCCTCGTCCTCACCATGATGAGAGGAGACCCTGGGTGGGGTAAGAAGACGGATTATTGACATAAAGGAGGAAACGAGATAAACCCCTGACTTGCGAGAGTGACGCGCAGAGGATGGTGGATCCCTTGGAAATAAGCCAGGCAGGTCCATCTGGCACTGTTCCACTTCTGCCAAGACTACCAGGATCACGGTGTCACATGAGGCAGGCCCTCACAGACCGTAGATATGGAACAAGCACAAACTGTCCCCTACGACTTCACTCTCACAGTGATTCTTTGAGAAAGAAGTGTCTGCCATCTTGGTGAAGGTGCACCTTTAAAAAGCTGTGTTTGGGGGTACAGTTAGCACTAGGCAGGCTTGGCCTCTAGTCCTCCTTTACCCCGGTGCCCATTACAACGCAGAGCCCATTAGTTTACCGAAGCTACACTCAGACCTTTGTTAAAGTGGGGGACATGATCTCCTACACTGTCCTTCCTCCCAAGGAGACCAGGGTTTTGTGTTCTAAAGTCCCAGGAGAGACCAACGCTTCCGAAAACAAGGAGTAAGCTGTGTCGCCGCCATTGGGAAAACCACGGCCTTTTTCTCCTTTATAAATAAATGTTGTCACCTGTTTTCACGAACACAGTGAAAGGAAATGTTTGCATCCAGTGTTTGAATTCCAAAGTGAGACACCTGAAGTCTCAGCAAAAACATGAAGAGATGCGCGGGGACCTCAGGTGAGCTCAGTCGTCTTTGCTTGGCACGTATCGGGATCAGCAAACGGCCTGATCAGGGAAGGTGTTTTGGTGGTCTGCAGGTTGATGCACCTGACATATTTAAAATACCATTTGTTAAACTGTGCAGCAGGCATGTGAGAATATTTGAAATTAGAAATTCAAAGTAGTGCATGCATACCCAAAGGAGGAACGCTGCAGTTAAGCCATCAGAGGGTGGTTTTGCAAATCTTTAGCCTAGGAAAGATGTGCTCGGAACAGGAGCCACGAGCCACATAGCGTATTCACGGTGCCACATGACTAATAACATCGAGGTGCGCAGCACTGAGCGGTCACCTCCCAACGCATCTGATTCCTTAACAGGTGCTCCAACCCCACACCACTTCGGATTTATGGTAGAATTGATGTGTCCTGCTAGATGGTTAAAACGTTCAGATACGCACATGTTACAACAGAATGCACACCAGATGCGCCCCCCCCCCCCAAGAGTGTGAGCATGCGTCCGCGAGAGCGTCTTGGGGAGAGCAAATGCACGGTTCTAGAATTCAGCCTCCGGGCTGTTGGTACAAAGCCTGAGGAGGAGGAGGACTGGGACCAAAGGAATTAGTGAGGAAATGCAAGCCCATTTGTGGGTGTTTTCTCTACATTAAAAAACTGCTTCTGTGAACTTTTTTTTAAGGCTGAAGCCCTCCCACGCGTCTGCAGTAAAAAGCCTCCTTCGTCCTAGTGAACCCAGGGGCGGCGAAAGCAGATGAAGCCGGCTGGCGAAAGCCTCACACAGGGGCGCGAGAGCTGGCCTCACCCACAAACGCGCGTTGGCCTCATCCGCAGCTCCTCCTCTGAACGCTTTGTTTTTTCGAGCCGACCTGTTCTGAGGACCAGGAAGACTCTTTGTTCAGCCCTGTCACCGTGGAAAGCTGATCTTTACGTCATCTTCAGGTGACTAACAGATGAACTCCCTGTCCTTGTACTTCAGTCAGTCAAATTGTGGAGCGACAGAACCTTTTTTTAAAAATGGGACTGGGGGGCTGAACCCTGAGCTTCACGCATACTTTGCAAGGCCTCCACCACTGAGCTGCACCCTTGGCTCTTTTTTTTTTTTTTTTTTTTTTTTTTAACTTCTAATCCTGAGACTGGGCTGGGATTTAGCTCAGTTGGTAGAGTGCTGCGCTGCAGTCTCTGAGGTCCCGAGTTCAATTCCCAGCACCGCAAAAATGAGAGAAGGACCTGGCAATCCACTCCCAAGGCAATCCCAAAACAGTCAGCCATTGAAAACCCTATGAGGGTAGCTATAAGTCGGATACCAACTCGACGGCACCTAAGAACAACAACAACAACAATCCTGAGACAGGGTCCCACTAAGTTACACAGGCTGCCTCTGGCCTTGAACTTGTGATCCTCCTGCCTCTGCCTTCTGAGTTGCTGGGGTGACAGGTGTGCGCCTCTACACCTGGCTGGGACAGAAAGTTTCCCATCATTTAAGTAATAGAGAAATACTTTAAAATACAGGGCTGGGATTTAGCTCAGTTGGTAGAGTGCTGTGCTGCAGTCTCTGAGGTCCCGAGTTCAATTCCCAGCACTGCAAAAATGGGAGAAGGGCCTGGTAACCCACTCCCAAGGCAATCCCGAAACAGTCTGCCATTGAAAGCCCTATGAGGGTTGCTATGAGTTGGATACCCACTCGACGGCACCTAACAACAACAACTTTAAAATACAGTGTCTTCCAGAGAAAGTCTCCAAGTGACAGTCAAGGCATAAACAAGAGTGGGGAAATTCATCATGGGGGAGAGGGGCAGGGGACAGGAAGTGAGGTGGGCACTGGTTCTGAGGTCATGAACCCTGTTGAGTCACCTGTTTTATTAAAAATCCTTTTTGTAACCTAAAAATGAGAGGTGCTAAGAAGTCCTCTCCCTCGGGTAGAGCTCAAGACACGGTGTGTCTCTTTCCAAGTGCCCCTGGGAAAGCCCCAAAGAGGGCCGGTTCCTTTTCTCTAGCACAGGAATTGAGGATCGGTCTACACCGCTCAAGGGCTTTTGGAAGAGGAAAGAGGAAGGGAAGGCTAACTCTTTGCAGAGCGGTGAGTCAGGAGGACATGAAAACAGGCTACACTGGGATTGTGTAAAACACAATTACTTGGAAGCTTAATTAATACATTGTTATTACTATATAATTTTGGCTTTTGCTGTTCCAGATCTAAAACAAAGTCCAGAATTGCAAGAAGACACATTGCTCATCAGTGGGTCTGTGGCTTCCACTAGCCCTTATGTCATAGGTTTATAGAAAAAGAAAATCATAGCCAGGCACTATGGTGCACACCTGTAATCCCAGCTGCTTGGGAGGCGGAGGCAGGAGGATCACAAGTTCGAGACCAGAGGCAGTCTGCGTAACTTAATGAGACCCTGTCTCAAAAAAAAGTAAAAAAATGGGCTGGGGATGCAGCTCAGTGGTCCAGCACTTGCAGAGCATGCAGGTGCGAGGCCCTGGGTTCAATTCCCAGTACCACCAAAGGAAAAAAAAAAAAAAAAAAGAAAAGAAAATCATAATCATGTAAAGTTTTACAGCTTAAAGCAGACATGGAAAACTTTAATGAGTACATTCTGTCCCAGAAAAAACAAGTAACTTTGTCCTCCCACCTACTCTTACCACGTAGGGAGAGCTCGTTCATTTACTCTTCCAGGTCTACTTCATGCCAGGCGCTCCTCAGCAGCACCGCTCAGGGCGAGCAGAGGGCAGAGTCTCCTGCAGGAAAACCAGGAGGAGCCGCGCCCTCCGGAGAGGCGGCCATCACACCCTGGTGGATTTTCACACTGCCATTCTCAGAGATCAAAGAATTTTAAGTGAACTACTCTAAGAATCCTTATTGCCTAACATCTTAACGTTGGTAAAACACAAAGAGGAATACTTACAAGAAATGGGAAATAATTAAGGAATCACACCACATTTTCCATAAGTGTACAATCATTAATATCGAAATTCAGGGCAAAGAGGTTTGCTTGACAAACTGAGTGGAACCCTGATGCTGCCTCCAGGCAGGGGAGAGAGAGTCAGAAGTTGGGTTATCCTGGCTGGTTCCTGCCTGGCTGCTGGTCGCCAATCACTTGTCGTCACTAGCTTTATTTAGCACTTCCGTGCTGTTGGCTGTGGGTCCAGTGGTCAGCAGGTCCAAGACCAGCCTGTGGTCTTGGTGACTTCTTCACCAACATACAAACAGAATTGACAAGGGCTTCAGATGACCCCCAGGGGCAAAGACACAGGCCCAGCCATGTGGCAGAGGCTGGGATCGGAGGACCCCAGGGCAGTGTCGGGGCAACTCTGAGCTCCTTCCCCATTATAGGGGAAGAACCTGACACACTGGGGCATAGGGACTCCAGGAGGGCGAGCAGCATGGCCGGCAGCCCCAGGTGGGAATGGACTGGGAAGCTTCCAGAGAGGGATGGCTGGGATAAAGGAAGAAGGAGGCGGAGGGAGCTGTGGGGGGGTGGGGCATTTGGGATCTCGGAAGTAGGAGGAGCCAGGAGTATATTTTAAGAGCAAGGGGAAGCCACTGGAGAGATTTAAGCCAAGATGGTGCACACTGATGGCGCCTCTGAAGGCTCGCCCCAGTACAGATGGGACCGACCGTGTGGGACAGACTGCCACCCTTGTGCCACATCCCATCCCAGAGACTGGGAGTTGGGTGGCGACAGCTGAGGTGGAGTGTTGGAGAGGAATGGGCAGGTGTGTGAGGCACCCTGGAGACAAAACTGCCAGGACTCACCATAAGAACAAAACAGAGCTGGGCGAGGTGGCGCATGCCTATAGTCCCAGCGGCTAGGGAGGCTGAGGCAGGAGGATCACAAGTTCGAGACCAGGCACAGTCTGCATGATTTAGTGAGACCCTGTCTCAAAAAGAAAAAAAAGAAAAAAAAAAGAGGGCTGGGGTGCAGCTCAGTGGTCCAGCACTTGCATAGCATGCAAGTGTGAGGTCCTAGGTTCAACCCCTAGTATGGCAAAAAAAAAAAAAAAAAAAAAAAAATAGAGGATTTTATTCTACTTAATCACCCGGCTTGCCCTCCCTTATATTCCTAAAATCCCCACAACCCTCGAGTTTGCAAAACATTTGTAATTGTTTAAATTCTATCCCTCACAGAACTACAGAAAGGAATAATCTTCATGACTCACTCTGAGAAACAAGGACTTAATTTACCCAAAGCCAGAAGTCTGCACAAAAATCAGAAATTCCATCAATGACTGATATTTCTAGAAACCTTCATGCTTTTGTTAAACGAACAAAACCTTCAGGTATTTCACAGCTCTATCTAGCTTTCACTTAATCTGCTGTGCACAGGCTGTTGAAGGTAAATTTGCTCAAATTAGCACAGAAAATTAACAGCCAAGATCCAAGGGGTGTTGCTGTTGTTAGGTACCCGTTGAGTTGGGTCTGACTCATAGCAACCCTATGTACAATACAACGAAACACTCCCCGACACTGTGCCATGCCCAGTACTACGTCAGCGCTTCTCTACTGTCCATAGGGTTTTCAATGGCAATCAACAGATTAGAACAGAATAGAATTAGAATAGAAACAATCAATAGGGTTGTTTCTCGAGGGGGCTGCCAGGTCCTTCTTCCATTTCTGCAGTGCTGGGGATTGAACCCAGGGCCTCAAAGAGTGCAGAGCAGTGTTCTACCAACTGAGCCAAACCCCAGCAATCCAAAGTTGCAAATGTGAAAATTGTCAAACAACAAAGTTAACCTGGAGTGGGGTGTGGTGGTGCAGAACTGTGCTCCCGGCACTCAGGGGCCAGAGGCAGGAGGATCCTCAGATCCTGAGTTCACAGTCAGCCCGGGAAGCGTAACAAGACCTCTTTTCAAAAAATAAATAAAATAAAATAAAATAAAATAAAATAAAATCCTGCAATATTTTGATGTACTTTTCCACAAATAAAGCAGTTCCTGAAATACAGACAAGCAGCCCATCTCCATACACCACCATAGCAGTCACTCTCACTGCCAGCTATCCGCACTGGGGGACACTGCCTTGCCCTTTCGGAATCCCTGGTCCCACTTATTAATCACTACTGCAGTCAAACTGGTTTCTAGGTGACACAAAATATCTACGACAGGTTCACAAACTGGAGTAGAATGAGAGGCTTCAGCCCTTCGGACTCAAGAGACCAAGGACGGATCTGGCTTTGGGGAAACAAGAACGTTTAGGAAATGAAAACATTGCACGTGCGGGTCTCCCATGGTGACCCTCGTCCTCCCTGGACTCCTACACGTGAGCGGAGCTGAGAACGTTCTGAGGAACTGGGCAGAGCTCCAGGTCCGCGACAGCGCAGCTGGCCAGCGTGTCTCTCCAACACGACGTGAAGCCCAGCGCACTGGGTGGATCTGCACGGGCCGGGGGAGACTGGCCACAGCAGGCCTCCTGAGCCCCTGGAAAATCACCACTGCCTCTCCTCCGCACTGTCCATTGCCGTGTCCATCGCCCCGGCCTCGCCGTAAGCTTAACATCGAGTTAGCGGCACTTTGTCAGCGGGGAAGATCAGGACAAAGAAATAAGCTGAAGGTACGTTTCAGGCTCTCGTACACAGTGAGCTGGTTCTCCACCCACCCGCTGTCTCCACCCCGAAGGCCAAGAAACGTCTGCGGGAAGGTGGCACACTCGGACTCGCCCTGAATCCTGGGGGTGTGGGGCAGCTCGTGGCCTCTGACTCGGAGCCCAGCGTGGGCACATGGGGATTCAAGGGCACGTCTCATCCACTCTGGGAATGGGGTGGGACACGGTGAGCCTCGGTGGTGCTGCTGGTAAAGTAGGTTTAGGTACGTGGATGCCAGGGTCTGCTGGATGATTTTCTGTGACAGTGTTCTTCACTGTTCATTATCTACGATCAGACGAGCCACCAGGAGGGGACGGGGCAGATTTCCGTGATACTGGACAGTTAAAAAATGTTCATTTCTTTTAGAATATTCTCATGTTCTTTTAATTTTTGGCAACTTCAGTTTTTTTTTTTTTTTCCTCTGGCTGGCTTACAGACTCACCCTAACCAGTATACATGGGAATATTGCATAATCCATTCCCAGAATGTATGAGCAACTCGGAACCCCATAAAATATTCATTCGTTTTCAAAAATATTTGCACCCTGCTGTCACACGTAGACAAATTCATATGGAATATCAGAAAATGGCTATTTTAATGGCAAATCCTTTTCTCCAGCCTCCCTTTCCACTAAAACACTTTCTTCGAAATTATTTTCATAAGAAAGATTAAGTATTTCAACATTAGCTGCTAATCCCCTTTCATTTAAAACTCTGCTGATAAAATTCTTTGCTTGTCATTCAAATAGTAAGTAATAATTATAGATTCGAGGCTCCATCTTGGGCTTCATTAATGGCAAATTGTATGGAAGTGTGAAGCCTAAGTCAGCTTTGATACATCTCAAAATGCAATTTCCATGGCTTCCCTTGGCTATGTACAATTAATTACACAGTTAATAAGGGAAATATGTTAATGAAAGGAACATTATTTATCAAGACCACCTGCCTTTACCAACTCTCTTTTGTGTGCTTCTCTTCTTATAATTTTGGTCTATAGACAGCTTAAAAGAAACCAATTGACAATGTGGTGATTTTAAACACCAATTGATTAAAATAACTCTAAAGAAAATTTAAGTCAATTTTATCGTATTTCTACAGATTTCTACCTTTTAAAAGTTTGATATATCTACCCATGGAATCTGGAATTCCTGGAATGCTATTTGTCAAACAAATAATTACTATTTAAGGTACCTCATTTTTACAATCACATTGTTATCTCCACTGAAAATTTTAGAAGAAGCTACGTGGAAGACAAAGAGATAAATCTCAGTCATTCTAAATAGATTAAAGTCTCTTAATTCTTTTCTCATTCTTTAAAATCTCTCTTCTAAGCAATAATTAAATCCCTTCATTCCATTTAGATAATCAAAGTTTGACCATAGATAGCTGAACACAGAAACCAATGTTAGCCTTTACAAAGAATGCTAATTCCTTCCAAGGCTTTGAGAGGAACAGAAAACAGAATAGTAAAACGACAAAAAGCTTTAGCTGTCTGGCTAAAGCTATGTTTCTATTTATTTTTTATAACTTGCTCGCACAATATGAAAGCATTAATTTGCAAATACTGATTGTACAAAAGTTTTATTATAAGCTAATGCATAATCTTTATTAAATGAGAAAATAAGAATTCAATGCTGGCTTCAACTATGTCCCTTTGACATACAAATGTACTTTAAGCTTAAATGGTAGAGAAGTCTTTGATGGGGGAGTGGGGTGGGGGGAATCGTACAAGAGGGTAAAGGGGGAACCTATATGAATAATGTATAACAAAATGCATATATGGAAATGTCACAATGAAAAGCATGTCAGAATGAATCACATTAAGGTGTACATTAAAAGTTTCCAATAAAAAATAAATAAAACAAAAACAAAAAACAAATGTACCTTAAGCTAGGAGTTATTTAAAAATTCCACTAATGCACAAAATTCAGTTATGAACCGACAGTGGATTCCAAAGAGTTAACAGGAGGGGCAAGGGGAAAGGAGATAAGAACAACAACAAAACCGAGCCACTTGTGAAAATGCAATTCTAAGCTAACCAAGCCCTGGAAAGATGTTCTACCCTGATAAGAAATTCTAGAAGAAAAGCAGTCTCTGCAGCAGCCCAAGTCCACTGCTGCCTGCACCGCAGGGGATGGCAGGGAGGAGAGGTTAGGTGCTGGCTGGCTCTGTCAGCGCCCCCATTCAGAGGCTCAGGCAGAGCTGGTGCTTTCAGAGCCTCCCCCGAGCCGCTGCCATGGACTATTTCTGTGTGTGGTGTCACACAGATGCACTTGTTTAAGAGGCCGCCCCCCCCACCTCTACTTGATGGTCACCTATGAATTTAAATGGCCAAGGCGAAGGCACGTTTATAGCAGCAGACTCTCTTCAAGACCCAGCCCTTCATATGACCCGGAGAAGGCGGCAGGGCCCAGAGGAGACATTCCCCTCCGCGATGACGCGGGTGGTGAGGACAGGGGAACCTTCGGGAAGAGGGAAGAGGGGGCCCGTTGCCTGGCAACGCAGAGCGGCTCTCCGGGCTACAAAGCAGCGGGGCTTTTCTTAGCAGCAGCCCTTTATATTCTGCACCAGTGATGCAGTCATTAGGGTTTTCTGATGAAGTTTTTAGGAAGGATGAAGAATTCCAGGCGGTGCGGTCAGGTTACCTAGGACAGTGGCACAGCCGTGGATTTCTGGCTCTCCTATTCAGATGGGAGCCGCTCCGCTCTGTGATACGTTATCAGGAAACATTCTGAAAGTGTTCGCTGAAAGGAGAATTTTTTAAATCTTTACCCTCCTAAAATTAACAGGCTGTGTGCTCATGAGGAATAACACAAGATCGGAGAACAGAAGCAGCACCGGTAACGCTCTTCGCCAACCAAACTGCCTGGAGGAGCAGAGCCTGCAAGGCCAGCTGTCTCCTCTCCTTCCCCAGACCTTCCTGAGAAGGTGCAATGGCTGATGTGTTGGTGAAGAAAAGCAGAAGTGAGGATTCAATGGTTGGCCCCAATAGCCAAGAGTCGGTGGGGCTCAACTCCCCATGTGGTTGCTTTGAAATGAGGAGTTTGAAGAAAAGAAAAGGAAGCTGATCTAGCAAAACGTATCTTCACATTTTAGGGTGAAAAGTCAGAGTCAAGACTGATATATATTCTAACTTTTTCCCAACTCAACACCCCTTGTACTGTGGACTGCCCACATCCCGCCCCAGCACGTTCCCCAAGCGTGACGGGTGAAGGGAAAGATTGCCAGATGTCACTCTGCCTGCTCTTGGTTCGCAGTCCACCCCTCTGAACAGCTGCCTCCTTCATTATCGTGACTCGTGCCACCGGGAATGTCCGCCAGGCCAGTGCCATTTGCATTTAGGGCTCCCTCATCTGCCCACCTGCCTGCTGAGCCCACCTATGGAGAGCTGGTTTGGGTCACAGGTTTGCAGGTGATCCCTGAAGCAGAGTGAGTGTGGGGACCAGGCTGAATGTGGTCACTGCCCGGCTTTGTTTGTAGGTGGCCACCTATAAGATGTCAGTCTGTGTTACGCAGAGCATAAAGATGTTTTTCAGATACAGCTGTCAATGTGATGTGAAATGAAATGGCACTATGGTATCTGCACTGATTTTCCTTTGTTTAATTTTCAATGAATCTGTTTTCAGCAATATGAAGAATGAGATGATGTCAAGTGTCTTCCTCTATAAGATGTCTAGAAATGTTGGACAAATGGCATAGGCAGGCGTTCACAAAGTGAAGAGATGTCTCCAGGAATCCAAAATGAAGAGGGAAGTGAAAACTGGAGTGGAGACACGTGGTCAGAAACCACTTAAAAATCCTAGTGGGAGAGGGCAAGCCAAAGTGACTTCCTGTGTGTAAACCGGGGTCCATGTGGGGCCATAAGGGGAAATCCTGCTCTACAAGAGGCAGAGATGGGTTCTGAGACCCTACAAAAGTGAGGACTGTCCAAAAACTACATGCTCGGCGAAGGGCAGTGAGGCAGGAAGCCCATCCATCCCCACAGGGACTCACAGTGTAGACATATTTGAACCACAGGCCTCATGTGGATTCAGGCAAAGATCAAGCATATATGAATGGTCTGGGATCTTCAAGGTCAAGAATAGATGGAAAGGTGGTGCTTGATTAATGACATTCTGGAGTGTCTGGCAAAAGCACTCTCCAAAGTCCTTGAAGTGGAAACCCTCAGCCATGGGCTACGACATCTGGAGGTACAGCACCATTGATGAGGAGCTGATGGTCTAAACATGACCAGACAACAGCTGCCAGGAGCACAGCGGCACACATCAGAGAGCAGCAGGATAGAACCCGGGAGTTTAAGAGAAGTATCAGATAGGAATAGTCATGTGACCATTGCACTTGTAATCAAAGGTATTAATGTCAAAATCAACAACACAAGAAAAGAATAACTCAGCAGGCAAGCCTGAAAAAGAACAAAATAGAAGATCAACTGCAAGTGAAGATGTACTCCTTAAAAACTCCTACAAATACAATGGATAAATAGTAGACACTGCTAAAGAGAGAACTTGCATATTGAAAGATAGATCTGGGGAAGTTCTTGGGAATGTAGGACCCAGAAACAAAGACAGAAAATATGAATGAGATTGAAGAGGCATGGGGATAAAAATGTCCAACACTTCTATTAGAGGAGAGAATGAAAGGGATACAAATTTAAATTGTAAATGGTTTATAAGTTTCTAAAATCAATAGAAGATAGGAATTCTCAGATTCAGTAATCGCAGTAAGTCTAGTGTGAAAATACTTTTTAAAAAGTCCCTTCCAAGGCAGGGCACAAGGAGATCCCAAATTAATTAAGATGCAGCCATCAGGAGAAAGTACAGTTGACCACAAGGAAAGCCATCAGGTCCGCAGGAAATGTCTCAACCATACAGGTAGCAGAGCGAGAGAACAAGATTTCCAAAGTACTGAAAGTAAAATAACTAGAATTTAATCCTTAGCTAATCTTTGGCAAGAGTGAGGATTAAGGACATTTTTAGACAAGACTAGGGAACTTTCCCACTAATAGACTGAAAGATATATTTCAGGAAAGAAGGCAATTTTCCCCCGAAGTAGAATCAAGAAGCAAAGAGGAAGCTGAAAGGAAATAAGCAATCTGGTAAAGTGAGGGTCAACATGAAGAAATGCTGACCATGGAAATTAGTAATAAAGATGGTTGTGCTCAGGATCCAAAGCCAAGGAGGAACTAACACCCTAAGCACTGCAGTACGAGTACCTGCGGGAGGCAACTGATGTCCGCATACAGGTGTCTGGCTTTATTTCAGAGGAAGGCAGAGACATTTCTTCTAGATCTGTTACGTCTAGTTGTTAAGGTTATCAGATAGTTGTTGTTAGGTGCCGTTGAGTCAGGTCAACTCATAGCGGCCCTATGTACAGCAGAACAAAACACTCCTGACACTGTGCCATGCCCGGCACTATTGTCAGTGCTTCTCTGCTATTCGTAGGGTTTCCAATGTCTGATTGTTTTGGGAGTGGATTTCCAGGTCTTTCTCCCAAGCTTGCAGCCCCTGGTGCTCCCTCCCAGGAGGTCTCCCATCCAAGGACTAACCAGGCTGACCCTGTTTAGCTTCCAAGATCAGGTGGGATTGGACACTAGGGTGCTACTGCTACAGATATCAGATAGTTACTAAAATATAACTGCTGACCTAGTTGAGGGCAAAAGGAGGGGTTAGTAAAACCCAATCAGCAGTAGGAGGAGGAGAGGGCACCGTAAGTAAACAACACACACAGAAAACACGTGGCACACACAGGCCTCCAGCCAGGACGTGCAGATTGGACTCTGAATGACAGGCGAACTGGTTTTCTTCAGAAAAACAAATCTTTCTTCAGCCACATGCCGTATCCTCTTATTTCTATAGCACGTAAGTTCTAGCAGCCCTGAAGAGGAGTCACAGAAACACTTTGCCCCACACTGGGGGAGTCCCCATGGGCTGTGCCTCCATCTCCCTCCACCACAGTGCTGTCCTGTGGGTTTTGCCACCAGCCCTGATTGGTTGTTAGGAATTTCTAAAAAACACCCCCCAATTAGGGGCTGGGGGTCAGCTCAGTGGTAGAGCATTTCCCCTGCATGCCCCAGGCCTTGAGTTCAACTCTTAGTACTACACACACACACACACACACACACACACACACACACACACACACGAGGAATTTCTAAGTCTACAGGAGATCAAGAGGGTGGGGTCCATGGTTGTTGGGGATTCCTACAAAGGGACCCCCTGACAAGGGGCTCTCTAACCAGCTTGAGGGACTGACCTCTGGGTGACCCCAGGCCACATTCTAGTCACTCCTTTCTCCCCCCTCCCATCGTGTGGCCAAAGATGGCCCCTGACCAGCAAGACCTTGTCCTAACCACCTCTACCCTGATTGGTCACCCTAAGTCCCCTGATTGGCTCCTAAAGGAATCTATATGATTGTACCCCTAGACACCTTACCCACCAGTCCAAACTGCACCCCAAAATCACCCTATTTGAATAACTGTCCCACCTGGCAGGTATGACAGGTAAACTATCACACCTGTCAAGGAATGTGCCCCGATTGGCTGCTCCTGGTACACACCCCCTTCCAGGAGCCTATACAAACAGGCTCCTGGACCACACCTTCATCCTTTCACTGTTCTCTACTTGCTGTCCGGACACCATCACCTTGATCCGGTGCTCCCCAATCCTGTGGCAGACTACAATCAGGCCAGTATGTCAAGCCCAGGGGCCCAGAAGCGCTGAAGGCAACTAGCAAGGCATGAAGCGCCCTCCAATTCCTCCCAACTCTGGGGAGGAGGAGGGCAGAGAAGGCGAGCTGTGAGAGGCAAGACCAGCAGACCTCCAGCTGCTTCCAGATACCATCTGAGCTGTAGCCTTGCCAGCTCTAACACCAATAAGGCAGCAGCATTCTATGCTGCTGGGAGAAGGGCCTGGCAATCCACTCCCAAGGCAATCCCGAAACAGTCAGCCATTGAAAACCCTATGAGGGTCACTATGAGTCGGAAACCAACTCGATGGCACTTAACAACAACAACAACATTCTATGCTGCTGGCCTTGAGCTGCCACTTGCAAAGGGCTGCTCGCTGGCTGTCCCTCCCTAAGGGAGCAACCCAATAAACTTCCCCTTTCCTGTTTTCTGATAGAAGGTCTCCTGAGGTCCTTCTTTGGTGCCTCCGGCCATTCCATCATCTTGGTTCTGAGGGTTCCCGACACCCATCTGATGTCAGGGTAAGGCTCTGTCCTCAGCCGGGCCTGAGCCAAACCCCGACAATTGGTGGGTGGGAAAAGCAGAGTCCGTGGAGTTTGAGGAGACCCAGATGATGCAGTGGTTCCGGACCTGGGCCAGCTTCCCACGCTAGCTTCCCCGCATCAACTTCTAGAGGACAGGACCACCTGTGGAGAGCGGCCACGGCCTTCTCTGTCCATGGCTCTGTCTTCAGAGCTGTCTCCCCTTCCAGCAAATGCACGCAGGTAGGTGAACCAGACAGTGTTGACTCTTTGTTGGAGAAACCACAGACGTTCCGCATGGAGTCTGTTAGGAATCCTGAGCTGGTGTTGGGCTGCGATGGCTGCTCACGTGACCCACCACCTGGGTGGAGTCCATGAGCTCCTCCTCTACCATAGCTGTGCTCATGGGCACTGCCCTGCGGTCCCTGGTGGAGCCGAGGCCGACCCTGCTCTGACTGCTCCTCCCTCCTTAGGACCTTCCACGAAACAGCCACGGAAACCCGCACGTTCCTCAGGCTTCACAACGTTAGAGTCTTCTAGAGAAGGGCGCAGCTTGGCGTGTGGTTACGCTCAGTGCTTCTCTAACTATCTGCCCCTTTGCACCCCAAACTGTCATCTTCTCAGGGGCAAGGCAGTTGCCACTTCACTCGGCGCACCTTTGCTGACCTGCGTCCAAGAGCTGGGGGAGCAAGCCACAGTTAACGTTCTCACTTATGAATGGTGGGCGGAGCTGCGGTTTGGTGAAGCTTCAACAGCTACGTTTCATAAACCACGTTAATTCTGCCTCTGTACACGATCAATCAGACAATTACAGTGTAACAATACAGCTGCCATTCAGTTCTTCTGAACACCACCCGTGAGATGGCAGATGTAGGAGTCGCCAAGGAAGCTGAGCGGCGCCTCTGGTCTTGCTCAGCCCTTCAGGTCCACCTGGGGAGGCCCCATCAGCTCACAGGCAGGCTGGTGTGGGTGTCTGTGTCACCAACACTCAGAGAACACTTGCTGAGTGACATTTGCAGACCCTATTTTAGGCACTGTGGCACTGGGATTTAGCTCAGTTAGTAGAGCACTGCGCTGCAGTCTCTGAGGTTCCGAGTTCAATTCCCAACACCCCAAAAATGGGAGAAGGACCTGGCAATCCACTCTCAAGGCAATCCTGAAACAGTCAGCCATTGAAAGCCCTATGAGGGTCGCTATGGGTCGGATACCGACTCGACGGCACCTAACAACAACAACAACAATATATGTATGGTGGGAGAAGGACCTGGCAATCCACTCCCAAGGCAATCCCGAAACAGTCAGCCACTGAAAGCCCTATGAGGGTCACTATGAGTCAGAAACGACTTGACAGCACCTAACAACAGCAACAACATTTTAGGCACCAGCCCTGCGGCTTCCCCTGTACACTTCATTCCTGGGCCTGCCAAGTATCAAACGCAGGGTTTTATTATTCAGCTTCATTCAGTGAATATTAATTGGACATTTGATTTTACTTTTTCTAGTTTACCCGCTTCATCCACTGTAAGAAGGTCTACTGAGCAAGGAAATGGTAAACAAGACGAAACGAAACAAAGAATTAAGAATTTACAGAAACGGAAGAGCGGCACAAGGTGAGGCTGCACCTTGCCCAGACCGGCCACGCACCACCTGCCAGCGCTTGCCCCCGGGGCTCCACTGTTCTTCCCCATAATTTCTCCCACGGAGTCTGCACAAATCAGATTTTTTTTTAAATGAAAAGGCAAATAGGTCCTCTCCCATCCAGAGCGCAGGGTGGTCCCCTGTGAAGGAGGACTGAGAGGACGCTGCCTAGGTCATAACCGGCCGTCCCTGGGCCCGGGGGCCGCCTCTTGGGTGGGCACAAAGTGTGTGTCCAGCTGCTGTCAGGCGGGCGCCCTGCATAGCCCAGGGACGTCTGGAGGTGGTGTGGGACAGCCCGTGGCCTCTGCCCCCACAGGCGCCTCCAGCCTCCCCCCAGCACTGAGAAGGCCCTGGGCCTCCTCTCCCCAGGAGCCTCTGACAGAACAGCCGCCCCAGGCTGGCTGTGACTCCATGCTGTGAACATGTGGCCTGGGGTGACCTGCTCAGACTGAGGCGCCGCGGAGGGGCTCGGGCTCTGCCCAGGAGAGAGGGGATCATGGGGCCTCCCAACTGCCCTCCGACCCAGCAGGTGCAGGCACGGGGAGCTCAGTGGCAGGGCCCGGCATGCCACTTCCCAGGGCGCGGTGGAGACAAATGCCCCGGGGCCGTGGGGAGAAAACGCACTGCTCAAGCAACCAGAAAACTCACAGTCCTCGCTGTGGACTTAACTGTGTCCCCCTACTCCGTGCTGGCCCCCTGGCCTCTACTCGGATGGGACCTCATGTGCAGATAGTACCTTTAAAGAGGAGGTTAATTTAGCACCAGGCATGGTGGTGCACGCCTGTCATCCCAGCGTCTAGGAAGGTGGAGGTGGGAGGATTGCAAGGTGGAGACCAGAGGCAGTCTGCGTCACTTAGTGAGACCCTGTCTCAAAAAAAAAAATGGGTTGGGGGCGCAGCTCAGTGGTCCAGCACTTGCAAAGCATGCAGGCTCGAGGTCCTGGTTCAACCCCCAGTACTGCAAACAAACAAATAAATAAAAGAGAAGACGTTAATTTAGAGGGAGGCCCTGAAAGTGGGGCCCTGGTCAGACCCGCTTGACAGGGACGGGGTCACTCACACAGGGAAGGCTGGGTGGGGGCACAGGCGGAAGGTGGTTGCCCTCCTGCGGGGAGAGGGCCTCCCGCACCCCTCTGTAGCTTCCAGGCCTCAGGGCCATGGGAGCACAGTGCTGAGATTCAGGCGGCCCAGGACCTGGGGTTTGCTTTAGCAGCTCCGCAGGCCCCTGTGACCCCGCTGCAGCGCCCCCATGACTCCAGGCCTCTTCTCCCTGATGCGGCTGAACCCCGCCTGCCCCACGGGACCTGCCACACTCTCGCACACGGGCATGAGCCCGCCCGGGGCCGCCAGCCTGCCTGCTCCCCACCTTGAGGCTCACCGTGGCCTGCGCAGGGCTTTTCTGCCTCCCCAAAACTCTCCCCTTGAGGATGGAGCGCCTGCCCCTCCGTGGGTGACCAGGGCTCTCTGTGCTGAGCACTCCGAGGGGAGAGCCAGGCGCAGGGGTGACCACACGTCCACTCAGGCCTGCTCTGCGGCCCCTCCAAAGCCACACTGGGAAGAAAACAAGAATGCCTCCCAGGCCTGTGAGGGGCTGTGCCACCCTAGCAGTTACGTCTCCAGTAGCCTGTGGACCCGATGCCCACCACCCACTGCCAGCATAGGGTTGCGTCCCCTTGGCTGGTGCTGTTTCTGTCCCCTGGGCCCTCCCCCATCCCCACACCCTCCCTTACAGGGTTTTTCAATGGCTGACTTCCGGGATTGCCTCGGGAGTGGGTTGCCACGTCCTTCTCCCATTTTTGCAGCGCTGGGAATTGCACTCGGGACCTCAGAGACTGCAGAGCGGCGCTCTACCCACTGAGCTAAATCCCAGCCCCTCTTCTGTATGAGTCTGTATCAACTGTACGGAACGATGGGCCTCGCTGCATCGTTTTTATCCACGTAGACGGTACGCTCCAACCCCGCTCGCCTGATGACCGTCCCTTGTCCCCCTCCTCGCCGCTGGTCCTCTTCCCAAATACTGCCCTTCTACTTTCATGTCCTTTTTAAGTCTCGATTCCACGCGAGGGAAAGCCTGGGCTACTGGTCTGAGGCTGTCCTTTCGCTTAACATCGTTGTCTCCAGTTCCACCTGTGTTGACGCAAACGGCACGATTTCACTCCTCCTTACGGCTGAACGAGGCTCCGATGTGCAGAGGTCTCATGTTCTTTGTCCGTTCATCTGTCGATGGGCACTAGGCTGACTCCCCAACCTGGCTATTGGGAACACTGCTGCCCCGAATGCGATGGGCAGGTGTCTCCACTGCATGCTGGCCTGGATTCCTTTGGTATATACCTAGGAGTGGCACAGCTTGGTCCCATGGTAGGACCATTTTTAAGAAACTTAGAATTTTTAAAAAAACAGTACTTGGGGATTGAATTTAGGGCCTCACATATGCTAGGCAAGTGTTCTACTACTGGGCTGCACCCCAGCCCCTTTTTACTTTGAGTCAGAGTCTCGCTAAGTTATGCAGGCTGCCTCTGGCCTCGACCTTGTGATCCTCCTGCCTCTACCTCCTGAGTCTGGGATGACAGGCTGTGCTGTGGTGCTCAGCTTGAAACTTGGAATTTTAAAGGTACTTTGCTCCCCATCACCAAGGAGAGAACATGCAGGACTTGTCTTTCTGTGCTGGCTTTACTTGACTTCACATAATATCCTCCAGTTCCATCCATTTTCCTGCAAATGACAGAATCCTATTCTTCTTTATGGCTGTATAATATTCCATTCTGCATTTTCTTTATTCATCCATCCATCATTGGGCACCTAGGCTGGCTCCTTCTTACCCTGAATGTAGAACAGTGATGACCAGAGGCTAAGAAGTGAGGAGGGTTGGGTAAAGGGAGAATAGATTTGGGCAATGCATGCTGTGTGCATGTGCTGAAATATCCCATGGAACCCCATTAATATGTACAATGAACACATATTCATTGAAAATAAAATATCTTAAAAGGCACTTTTAAGAAAATGAAGACAAAACATTACAAAACCCAAAATCGAAGTTCAGAAACAGAATAGGCCAAGCTTATAGAACATGGCCTGGGTGGGTGATGGGCAGCCGTGGCTCCACGGGCCCCTTGTCTTTGCCGGCATGCTCTCCTTTCTGGCTCAACAACTGTGACTGCAGGCAGGCGGTGTCCGCTCCTGCCTGGGGTCTGGTCCTGTCTTCCGGGCCACAGCCAGAGTGGCGCACTCAGGCATCCCATGTCACGGGGACATCTCACGTGGCCCCTGTCATCCCAGTGGCTCTGGAGGCGGAGGCGGGAGGATCTCATGTTCGAGACCAGAGGCAGTCTGTGTAACTTAGGGAGACCCTGTCTCAAAAAGTAAAAAAATGGGCTGGGGGTGCAGCTCAGTGGTCCAGCACTTGCAAAGCATGCAGGCGCGAGGCCCTGGGGTCAACCCTCAGGACTGTTTGTTGTTGTTGTTAGGTGCCGTCGAGTTGGTATCTGACTCATAGCGACCCTCACAGGGTTTTCATTGGCTGTTTCGGGATTGCCTTGGGAGTGGATTGCCAGGTCCTTCTCCCACTTTTGCAGTGCTGGGAATCGAACTCGGGTCCTCAGAGACTGCAGCGCAGAGCTCTACCAACTGCGCTAAATCCCAGCCCTCAGGACTGTAAACAACAACAACAACAAACCAGTCACAAGCCCCATGGGCGTAAGGCCAAGTCATGGACCCCAGGGCCCTCGTCTGTTTCTGGACGGGACCTTGTGGTGCGGTGCGGTGCCCGCCCACTCCTCAGTGCCTGGCACTTCCTGAGCTCCCTCTGAGCCCTCGCTCCTCACGGCTCCATTACAACTCTGGGGCCTCCATGGCCTCGTCCGCTAGTGACTGTCCATCGCCAGGCCGGTCCCTGAGTGTCTGCCTGGCCTCCGTGGGTCCCAGTCTGCCACCTGGCAGAGGCCGCCTTCCCCACACCCGCCTCCTCCTCAGGGATGTGCAGCCACCCGCTGCACCGAAGGAGCTCCTCATCCTCCCCTGGGCTCTGGCCCTGGAATCCAGCAGGAAACCCCAGCACCTCAGGGGCGAGGCCAGCGACCGTGGGAGGGGCCGCGGGGAGTGGAGCTCTGGGGTCTGGTCCTGTCTTCCAGGCATCCCACATCACGGGGACATCTCACGTGGCCCCCAGATGCCGTGGCTGCGTTGTGGGCTGTGCCCTGCTCCCCCGGTTGGCATTCACATATCAACAGCTTCTGATCTTGGTTTCTCCAGGGCTTTACGTAGAAAGCCACACCTTGCCCAGGGCTCCGCTAGAGCGGCTGACTGTCCAGACCCGTGGTCCCTTGGGTTTGCCTGGACTTTGCGTGGTTTATCTGACGGTCCCCGAGTCCAGTCTGATCACAGCGTTGGCTGCCTGATAACCATGAGCCCTTCCTCACGGGGCCCGGCTGGCCGACCCCACGGGATGACCTCCCGCCTAGCTTTAATGAGCCAAAGGCCAGCTCCTCTGGCAAGATCTGAGGTGCGGATGCCTATAGGCTTCCCACAGCCTGTGTGGAGGGGGAGCTGCCCACGACCCCAGTCTACTGGCAACGTGCTCCTGGGGCCTCCCTCCTGGGAACCGGCCTGCTGCCCCAGAGTGAAAGGCGAGTCGTGGAGCCCATGGGTGGCAGTGCAAGGCCGGCGACAGTGCTAACTGGGGTCACCATGCCGACCTCCAGGCTCCTGGATCTGCACTTGGGAGATGCCAGAGGGGAGACCCCTGGAAAGGGAGCCCACCCGTAAAGTTAGGTCAGAGCTTCGAGGACCAGGGGGACTGGGCGAGGAGAAAACAGTGGCTCAAGGTGCAACCTGGGTCTCCGTGGTTCAGGGACCCCGGGCCACCTGCCTCGTCTAGTAGCTGTGTCCTTGGGGGAGGCACCTGGTCCCACCCCCCATAAACAAAGCACTGAGTTCTGGGACGATGTGGCTCCCTGGCTTTTACGCTTTGTACAAATGGGGTGCAGGGGCTGGACGAACCCTGTGCTGGATCTGAATATATTTTGGGGTTTGGTGTTGCAGGTGGGGAAGCCAAATGTACCGTAAAAGCAGACGCCCGTGGCAGAGTCTGTGGTGCCACCTGATCTCTGTGTGGGACACCTTGTTTTAGCGAGGTCTTGGCCAGAGAACACTGACCCTTCTTCTGTGACTTAGGCATTTTAATCATTTGGCCATATTCATATTTACACATGTGGCTACCCAAACAAAATTTCCTATGAGAAATGTAGTGTTTCCATGTACCACATGGGCTTGGGGTATCATAAAACCATGACATACAAGTGTCAGATACCACGTGAGCCTAAATACACCACCACATGCCAGCCCGTCCACGGACGCTCTCACTGGTGTGTCTGGACCTATCTCGGGCTCCCGACACCATCTGAATCTCTGGTCTCTCTCTCTCTCTCTTTTTTTTTTCAGTACTGGGGGTTGAACCCAGGGCCTTGCACCTGCATGCTCTGCAAGTGCTAGACCCCCGAGCTGTACCCACAGCCCATTTTTTTCCTTTTTTGAGACAGGGTCTGGGTAAGTTACGCAGACTGCCTCTGGTCTCAAACTTGAGATCCTCCTGCCCCCACCTCCAGAGCCGCAGGGATGACAGGCGTGCACCACCACACCCAGCCAGTTCCTTTTCTGGAAGGGACAAATGTCAAAGTCTCTGAGAAGTCAGATTCAAGTACTGTGACAGCTGTCCTTCACCAGAAGGGGCTCTGCAATCACACGCGGCTGTGGCATCACAGGACAGCGTGATGTGTTTGCCAAGTGAACAGCCAGCTGTTTGCCCTGAGCGTCGAAAGCACTAGGGTCCCCATCCGTCCCCATCCAAGTCATCGGGGAGAGTGTCTGGGGCCACATTCCAGGGTCTGATGGAGAGGAAAGGAGGCGAGGTTGGCCCCGTCCGCGCACGGCCAGGAAGCTCAGGCCAGCTGGTCCTCGTCTCTTGGGCACTGAGTTATCTGGGAAGCGGGCTGTTCTGCCCCTACGCCCCCTGCACCTCCACGCGGGGCTCCTAGGGCACATTTCCCCAGGACAGACTCGAATATCACTGGATTTGTCCCAGCCAATGAGGTCACAGCATTGCGAACAGCCCTGCGCACTTGATCTCCAGGCTGAGCGAGGAGGCCTTTTAGCCAAACCCAGTCTGGCTTCCTGGGCTGGGATTTAGCTCAGTTGGTAGAGCTCTGTGCTGCAGCCTCTGAGGTCCCGAGTTCAATTCCCAGCACCTCGAAAATGGGAGAAGGACGTGGCAATCCACTCCCAAGGCAATCCCGAAACAGTCAGCCATTGAAAACCCTATGAGGGTCGCTATAAGTTGGATACCGACTCGACGGCACCTAACAACAACAACAGTCTGGCTTCCTAGGGCCTAATACCATGAAATCGCCGCCCGGTAAGGAAGGCTCCCCCAGAGTGTGCGCACACGGACTCCCAGGGCCCACTGTGAGACCTGGGAGATGATCTGCATGCGGAGGTGTTTCCCTGGTCCGTAACTGCAGCAGCTGCCTCCAAAGCAAGGACGGGGGCTCCGCCTCTGCCAGTGGAGGCGCCGGCTTCATGTGAACAGTAACACCGCGGCGCGCTTTGCGCTTCTGTTTTTACCATCGCTAAGCAGGAGGACCCCCACATGTCTGTCAGTTTGAGGCACTGTGGGGGCTTGCGTGTTGCGATGAGGCTGAGAGCTCTGCCACTGTAACCTCGGACATGAGCAAGGTCACCCATGGTGGACAGGTTTTCAGCTGAGCTTCCAGACTAAGAAAGACTAGGGAATAAGACCTGGCGAAGCACTCCTGAAACAACTAGCCATTGAAAACCCTATGGATAGCAAAGAAACACTATCAGAAATAGTGCCGGAAAATGAGGCCCCCAGGTTGGAAGGCACTCAAAAGATTACTGAGGAAGAGTTGCCTCCTCCAAGTAGAGTCTACCGTGATGACAGAAATGGAGTAAAACCCCAGGGTGCTCAACTTGCTGATGTGACACGACTCAAAATGAGGAGAAACAACTGTAAACATCCATTAATAATTGGAACATGGAATGTATGTAGTATGAATCTAGGCAAATTAGAAATTGTTAAAAGAGAAATGGAGCGCATAAACATTGACATTCTAGGCATCAGTGAGCTAAAATGGACCGGCAAAGGCCATTTTGAGTCAGACAATCATATGGTCTACTATGCTGGGAATGATAAACTAAAGAGAAATGGGGTTGCATTCATCATCAAAAAAGACATCTCAAGATCTGTCATGAAATACAATGTTGTCAGTGATAGAATAATATCCTTACGCCTACAAGGAAGGCCAGTTAATATGACTATTATTCAAATTTATGCACCCACCACTAAGGCCACAAATGAAGAAAGGGAAGATTTCTACCGGCTTCTACACTCTGAAATAGATCAAACATGCAATCAAGACATACTGATAATCACTGGTGACTGGAATGCAAAGGTTGGAAACAAACAAGAAGGCTCAGTAGTTGGAAAATATGGTCTTGGTGACAGAAACAAAGCTGGAGATCGCATGATAGAATTTTGTCAGACCAATGACCTTTTCATTGCAAATACATTTTTTCAACATCATAAATGGAGACTATACACATGGACTTCACCAGATGGAACATACAGGAATCAAATTGACTACATATGTGGAAAGAGACTATGGAAAAGCTCTGTACAAAATGCCAAAACAAGACCAGGTGCTGACTGTGGATCAGACCATCAACTTCTCATAAGCAAGTTCAAACCGAAGCTGAAGAAAATTAGAACAAGTATATGCGAGCCATGGTATGACCTAGAGTATATCCCACCTGGGTTCAGACACCACCTCAAAAATAGGTTTAATGCATTAGACACAAATGACAGGAGACCAGAAGAGTTGTGGCATGACATAAAAGATATCATTCAAGAGGGAGCAAAAAGTTCTTAAAAAGACAAGAAAAAAAGAAAAGACCAAATTACATGTCAAAAGAGACACTGGACCTTGCCCTTGAATGTCGAGCAGCTAAAGCAAAAGGAAGACATGATGAAGTTAAGGAACTAAACAGAAGATTTCAGAAGGCAGCTCGAGAAGACAAAAACAAATATTATAATAACATGTGCAAGAAGCTGGAGGCAGAAAATCAAAAGGGAAGAACGTGCTCTGTGTTTCTCAAGCTTAAGGAAGTGAAGAAAAAATTCAAGCCTCGAGTGGCAGT
>VMDO01011759.1:0-65299 GCA_007922755.1 Pedetes capensis
CTATAAGTCAGATACGACTCGACGGCACCTAACAACAACAACAACATAGTAACTTGGAGAAAAACTTCATGTCTTTGGTGACAAATCTTTACACAATGTGTAAGAACAAATACATAATTTGGATTGGCTTCATAAATCAGCATGTTGAGGACATATTTTCTCCTTTGAATAACCTAAACATTATTTCAAGGCAAGCAAATTTCCATTATTCCACATGAAATAAAAATGAATGTAATGATTTCAGATATAAATCTGTGGGTCATGTATCCTGAATAGAGTGAACTGGATTAGTATATTGATCTGAACGTCTTTATAAAAACTTATCAAAGGAAGCAACTAAAATTGCAAATATTTATTTGATAAATATCACAATAAATGCTTCACAAAGGAGGATGACTTTGGTGAACAAGAGAGTGCCACATTTTATATGACTTGATCTACATTACCAAATATCCTGGACATATTCTTATTTATTTATTAATTTATTTGCAGTAAGTGGAGAGTTGAATCCAGGGCCTCACATATGCTTTGCAAATGCTCTGACACTAAGCTGCACCTTAAACCCTTTTCTTACTTTTTATGTTGAGTCAGGGCCTCACTAAATTGCACAGGCTGCCTCTACTCTCGAACTTCCTCTTGCCTCTGCCTCCAGTTACTGGGATTACAGAGTCGCTGGAATTATAGGCATGTATCACTGCCCTGGACTACACATTCATATTTAAATAAATTATGCAGATGAGTTCTTCCAAGTGTTTGTTGAGCTAAGGTTACTTAGGAAACTTTATGTCACCATGATCTATGAAGTAGCCCACGATGTGTCCATAACAAGGGTACTTGTAAAGATTGTTTGAGAGTTACTGTGTATCATCATTTTTTGGTAAATTTTCCATTGTTGTTGGATGCTGTCCTATCAGGTCTGACTCATAGTAACCCTATGTACAACAGAAGGAAACACTCCTCTGACACTGTATCAGGCCTGGCACTGTATCAGTGCTTCTCTGCTATTCATAGGGTTTTCAATGGCTGATTGTCTTAGGATTGCTTCCACAGTGGGTTGCCATCCTTCTCCCATTTTTGCAGTGCTGGGGAAGGAACTCAGGGCCTCAGAGAGTGCAGAGTGGCACTCTACCAACTGAACTAAACCCCTGAAAAGTGATGAATCCCCTCTTTGTAAGTATAGAACTCATGATATAGCTGTTAATTAAATGTTTTAATGATATTATTCAAGTCTTCAAATATCCTTAAGAATTTTTATCAGCTTCTCTTTTCAAAGCCAGAGAGTAATGGTGAAGTGCCCATTACTTGTCTGCCTTTTTTCCTATGTACTCGTGTTAGAGTTTTGCTTCATAATTACTCATTAGATTTTTCAGCATATTAAGGTTACCATGATTATAACTTCATCTAGGTTGTAGCCATCTTTACCTCTAGGCAGCTGCCTCTCCTTTGAATCATGCTGTCCCCCTCCACCAGGACTTTATATATTGTATTCCTTAGGGCTTGCTCCTAGGTCTCTCATCTCTTCTCTCTAGGACATCTAGCCCAAGAGTTTGAAATGACTCTATATGAAGATGACTTGCAAATCTATATCTAGAATCCCACATCTTTCCCAGCCCCAGAAACTCCAGATCCATACTTGCTACTGCCTTCTTAACAGCTCTGTTGTTGTCAGGTGCCATCGAGTCGTGTCCAACCCATAGCACCATTCATAGGGTGTACAATGGCTGGGGCATGCCAGGACTAAGACATGACAAAAGTACCTTAAAATCAGTGTGTCTGTAACTAAATTCCTGATTGTCCTCCTTATGCCAACTTACTCTCTTAGTCCCTGAGTGGAGACAGTTATGAAAAAGCCAAGAGTGAGTGATGGAAAGAATGGCAGGAAGTGAGACTGGAGAGTTCACCCAAGGCCAGCTCATGACTACCCTCTGAGGTCATGGCAAGATCTTTGGGGTTTACTTTGAGAAGCAAAACCATTTGAAACTCTTCAATAGAGAATAATATTTGTATGTTCAAAGATTCCTTTGCCAATGGAGAGAATAGGTAAGAAGGGAACAGAGCGGCCAGCTAGAAGTCTATTGCATGGGTTTAGGTGATAGATAACAGAAACTTGTTAGTGGTAGCAGTCGAAGTGTTGAAAAATGATCAGAGTCTCATACCTTTTCAAGATAAAGTAAATAATATTTATTGATGGTTTGGATGTAGAGGATAAGATAAAGAGAATAGTTCAAAACAATTCCTAGGATTTAGTGCCAAGCTCTGATCAGGGGACCTTCAGGAGAAGGACCCAGGTGGTGAGATGCTGTAATTAAGAGTTGAGTTTAAAACCTGATGATCTGAGGTGCTCGTGAGACATCAAATGAAGATCCTGAATGAGCAGTGGGATTCACAGTTGGTTTCAAAATAGAGGTCAGAGCTGCAGATGTAAATTTGATAGCAGCACACAAATGATGATTAAAAACCACCTATGAGCCACTGGAGACTGAAAATGAGAATTCCATGCACTAGGCACAGGAAATGGGTAAAAACTCAGGCTTTCCCTGTTTTGTGGTGGCCACTTCTGAATAACCTGCAGCCGTACCACTGTGGTGTTTGATCTCATCAGATCTCAGAAGCTAAGCAGTGTCAGGCCTGGTTAGTCTTTGGGTAGGAGACCACCTGGGAACACCAGATGCTGTAGGCTTAGGAGACGAACCCAACAGCCCACTCCCAAAAATGAATCCACCATTGAAAACCCTATGAATAGCAGAGAAGCACTGACAATAGTGTTTCGCCTGTTGTACGCAGGGTCGCTATGAGTCAGACACTGACTTGAGGGCACCTAAAAACAGCAGCTTCTGAATAGGGTTGGTTAGAGACAGAGAAAACACACATTTAAGTAGGAGATTTGTCAGACTTCTTTCATAGCCAGTCCTACTCTGCAGTCTCCCCTTCTCCAGATTATAAACTTACTTTATGACTCAGACAGATCTAATATCAGTTGGACCCTCTAGAGTATTGAGACTAAGTCAAGGAGAGCCCTGACACACCTGGCTTTGAGTTTATTGGAATCACGCATTTCTGTTCCCCTTGCTCCAGTGGGGAGTTTCAGGATGCTGTTGCTTCACTTCATAGAGAAAAGCTCTTCAAGGTTGGTGGGCCTCATCTGTCCCATGGCCTGCTCGCACTTCAGGTCTCACCTCTCCCAATCCAAGGTTCTTAGTACCAAATGGGTTTGCTAGAATACATTTCATTCCTTTTGCCTACAGGCATTATTCTCTTAAGATTGATAATGTCTCATTCTGTTTGACCAGATTTTTGCTCTATTGAACCATATCACTTTTAAGTTTGTGTTTTATTAATCCTATTCCCTGCTGTCAGCCACTGAGTTAAGCTCCTTAATAGATACAAAATGTATATAATGAAGCTGTGAAAAAATTGAGGCATGTTGTTGTTAGATGCTGTCAAGTCATGTCCGACTCATAGCAACCCTTTAGACACCACATAATTTTCATCAAGAACATATAGCCATTGAGACCTTATTATACATATCTTTCCATAAGGAAATAGATTAATTTATAAAAGGTACAATAGTACCATTCTTAGGTATCAGAGATTTTCCCATTGGCGTGACAGAATGTTTAGTTTACCAGAATGAAGATGCCAAAGAGAGCTGGGGTACCATCATTATTAATAGTGTTATGTTACTGTAAAAGATTTATAATCATGTTTCACAAGATAATTAGATTTTATAGAGAACTTACCAGTGTGTGTGTGTGTGTGTGTGATTTTTAAGTTTTAAACTCTGTAGAAATAGAAAGGTTTTTCCTTAGTAAATCCATGCTTGAGGGTAGAAGAGTTTTCATTTTATAAAGTGTGAATTCATAAGCACAATAGATAAGTTCTCCTTGAGCTGGGTCCCGCCTGTCTGTCCAGCATTCTCTCTCCCTCATGCCCTGCTCTTCAGCTATGTATCACTACCACATTCTCCAAACATGCCAGGCTGTTTCCTACCTCTGCGCCTTTATTCATGTTTTCCACTTACTGGAATGTCCTTTGATTCATTGTTTTCTATTTTAAAATATATATGTATACCTGTATCTAAGGCTTAGTTCAAGTATCATGTGCTTAGGAAGACTTTCCAGTCATACTTGGTCCTACTTGAACACTGTAGTACTTTCTCTTGTACCATGTAAATACCCCACGTGTTATAATCATTATATTTTATTCAATTTGTTTCTTTACATGTGTTTTTCTTCCAGTTCATTAAGGACTGGCATAGCATGTCTGATTAATATCAATGCTCCTACCCAGTTCCAGGTAGATAAAAGATGGTTAACGATACTTTACTGTATTTGTGGATAATATACAACATTGTTACCAGCCATACTGAAGAAGAAATGGCCAATATGAATAGATATCCAACTGATTATAATGGGCATCATCTCGGCACATGTCAGCTGAATAGTAGCACTTGAAAGTGTGCTTTATTTCCATTACTACCTCCTTTTTTTTATTTTGGTCTTTTTGGATCTAATGAAATAACGTATAACCCAATGATTCCGTAATTCAGTGCATAGTTCTTTTCAAAACCCAATATCTTAAAGCAGCTCTAGTCTACATGCTTACACATATATAAGTGTGCTTTACACCATTTCCATGACAAAATCTTATCAGAGCTTCATATTAACATATCTTCCAAATTATTTAAAAGATTTTTACCTTTTTTTTTTTTTTTGCAGTACTAGGGGATTGAACCCAGAACCTCACACATGTTAGACAAGTGGTCTACTACTACTATATACCCCTAGATCCTTTTTTAATTTTTATTTTGGGACAGGATCCTGCTAAGTTGCACAAGCTACTTGTGGCCTCAAACTCTTAATTCTCCTGCCTCAGCCTCCTGAGTAGTAGCTGGGATGGAGACATGTACCACAGTGCCTGGCTTGATTTTCACCTTCTAAAGTGAGGGTTTTGATACTCCCCAGGTAGTTCTCTATTATATGAAGTTCTTTTATCTTGCCTGTAACACACCAGCTAGATTGCTGGGAACAGTGAAATTACAATCCTTTTATTGAAAGATTATTTATACAGCAGCCACAACTGTCTTAACCCTTGACAATGTTAAATAAAAATCCACTCACCGACAGTTTATTTTCCACATTATGCAAAGCAAGAAACCAACCAAGATCAAAGCAGCTGTGGAGCTAAACTGCTCAAAGAAGGAGGCTCCTCTTTTTGGCTTTCTGGATTTAGTGATGCTCTTCTTCTGAAGGGGCTATGGTTTAGCTCAGTTAGTAGAGTGCCGCTGTGCACTCTCTGAGGACCTGGGTTCAATCCCCAGCACCACAAAAACTGCAAAAACTGGAGGATGTGACAATCCACTCCGAAGCAATCCCCAAACAATCAGCCACTGAAAACCCTATGAGTTGGACCTGACTCCACAGCACCTAATAATAATAACTTCTGAAGACACTTACCAAGCAAAGATTGAATTGAAACTAAAGTGAGTAAATGTATGATGATATTTTTCATGATACCCCAAAAAAAGGTAGACATATAGACACATGTTTTAGTCATCATATTATAAGATAGCACTTTTTAGAATTCTGGCATATAGGGCCACAAATCATCCCAAATACTACTTAATCTTTCAAAAGTATTTACAATGCAATGCCCCCTAGAATTAAAATAGAGCATTTAATGTGGCAGACCATGATGGAGGGAAGGCAATAAAAGAGAAAGCACAGCTTGAAGTACAGTATAACTGGGTGACTTACATCTCCCTGCTGAAGGCAGCAGACTTGCAGTTACGGAACTGCTAATCTGTTCTACTGTTTTTTAATCAGATGTTGGCATTATCTGCCACTAATTGCTTTTTCATTTCCACTTGTAATTATTCCATTGCATGTTTGTAGTGAGAAGCTGAAAATGAGGCAGATCACTGAGAAAGAATTAATTGTTAATGAATAATCATCAGTGGGAAGCCAATTTCATTATCTTCAAAGAGGTAGCCAGAGATTAACCACTAGCTGTGGTTCTCCTACTTTCTGTGCATGACTGTAAAGTAATCACAAATAATCACGCCCTCCAACTTCATCAATTATTTTCTATTATGTGGATTGATACCCATTTTTGTCTTTGTTGTTTAATTATAATGGCAGTATTCATGCTGGGGAGTGCTAATTGGAAGGTGTTACATTCAGTGGGCTCTAGGCCTAATTATTAGAGCATCTTCTTCATTAGCACATGATCCTACTAGAGTTGCATGGTAGGAGTTACTCATTTCTCCCAGTTACAAGAATATCATATTAGGAAACTTTTGCATGTCTTTATGCAAATAACACACAGAAAATTTTATGTCTGGTCAGACTTGGGTAGTTATGGGCAGAGACTGTCGAAATAAACCAAATAGGATTATTTAATCTCATACACGTCTTTGAACACAAAGCCTATCTCTAGAAGCTGGTCTTGCCCAAGACTGTTGATAAGCTTTTGCTTTCTGCTTTCTTTCTGCAATTCGCCAATACTCATCCTTCAGATCAGCTCACATGGGGCCCTGGGATTACTATAGTGCTCAGTGGAGCTTTGCCATCTATCAATGGCCACGTCATGAGACAAGTTTGAAAGTCAGGATGGAGGATGGAGGAGTCCAAATATTTGTTGCCTTGGTGGTCAAACGATGTCATTCCACCCAAACTTGGGGTGGGGATAAATATACAGTTCTATTTCACATTGTGCAGAGCTGTGTAGGTTCTTAAGTTGCCTTCATGTGTGTTCTCTGTTGATAGACCTGCTGTAGCACAAACTCCCCTGTCAGCACAGCACAGGTACATTGACCTGACTTCCCTCCCTATGGTGCTTTGCAGTTCCTTTATGAAGTATTATTAAATTGGCTCCCCTTTAAATTGGAAGAGATTCCTTGGTGCTTGTAGTCACTACCAGCTAGCTAGGACCCCGTTTCTAATGCAACCCACAGCTAAAGAAATGCATAGCATGCTGCAACCCCAAGCTTACTGGATTATAGAATGTGGTTTTGAATGAAAGCTACAGAATGAAATCTATAGAATGAAACATATCAAGGAAGAAAAATTTGCAAATGAGATAGAAATATTGGATGTAGTAAAAAGAACATGGGTTTTGGTGTTAGTTCCAGTCTTTATGTTGCCTGTGTGTGCTAGTGTAAATTATTAATCATCTTAAAGCCTCAGGTTTCATTAGGTTGTTATAAAGAGTAAAAAGATATATGAAGTTCAATAGCCATAGCACCCTGATGTTTGATGCTGTCTGATCTTGGAAGCTAAGCAGGGCTGGGCTCTGTTGGTCCTTGGATGAGAAACTGCCTAGGAATACCAGGTGCTGCAGGCTGACCCACTCCTGAAACAATCAGCCATGGAAAACCCTGTGAATACCAGAGAAGCCCTGACATAATGCCAGGTATGACACAGTATAGGGGAGTGTTTCAATCTGTTGTACATAGGGTTGCTATGAGTCAGACCTGACTTGATGGCACCTAACAACAACAACAAAGACAGATGAAATAATATGTGTAAGGTGTTAATGTAAGGCCAGAAACAGGTATTTTCTAGAAATGAATTGAGAGTTTCTAAGTAAGTAATATCAGGTGCTACACAGGCAAACTCTGAAAACTCATTGGCTTAGTACAAGAGAATTAATTTCTCACTCATGAAAACTATACTCTGAAGTAGTTATGTCATTTCTCTATCCAGTGAATTGAGCACCCAGGTTGCCTCCATCTGACACTGCTACCACCTGCAGACATAGCTTGGACGATCATCAAGGAAGGAGGGGAGAGATGGCAGAGGCTTGCTGGCTTTCACCTTCCCACATACCATAATTTAGTCATTTGTTTCCAGTCTAGTGGCCAGGAAGTGTGGTCTTCTGTATGCCCAGGAAAAAGACAGTCTCAGCCAAAGTGTGCAGAGCACAATTCTCAAGAGATTTGTTGTAGAGTCTACTGAGAATGTGTAGTGATGGTTGGGAGTCAGGACAAGGCTAGAATGCTCTTTAGAATGTAACAGAAAAAGCCTATTAGAAGCCTGAGGATAGGGTATACACTGACTAGAGATTGCCAATCAAGAAAAAGGAATTAAAAAGATCACATTTCAAAAGCTTAAATGGCAGTTCTATGGAGCCCTATTGGCAATTTTAGGGAAAGACTGGATTTGTAGGGTGAAAACATATCAAGTGCTATTGTGCTGTTATAAACAGGGAAAGTGTAGACATGGAGGAGAGGAATCTGCATCTGTAAGAGACATGGACTTTAAAGGTCCAACCTTGAGAAAGATTTGAATGTCTCCTAAGCTTTATTGATGGAGTCATCAGTGAGAGATACGGAGCCTTCAAACCGATACCATTGCTTGGTGAAAATCCTAGTTAGAACTTTTCTCTGGAAAGCAATAATAAGATTATTCTTTCACATGATGACTTTTTCCCAGGCACAAAGTATCTTTACCTTTCCAGGGTAATAGCATTAAGTTCTTGGTTCTTTTGTTAAACGAGAGCTTGGGAAGAGGGTGTTAAGGGTAGAGTAAAGGGGATAGTGTATGTGGAGACACACCCACCTTGTCACAGTCTCTCTAATGCTATGTGTGAGAGACACATTTCCCATAGGATGAACCTACCCAGAGTCTCTAACTTTATTAAGAGGTGACATTATTTTAGCACTTATGCATTGGATTATTCAAGGGCATCAAACTGTAAACTGATGCTGCCTCATGAAATGCTTTCTCATGTGTAAGTCATAACAACTAAGACCGCTTGTTTAAGCTTCTTTGCTGTCTGACTTGTCACTTGTCTGACTGTCTTTCATGTGTAAAACATTTCATAGAGCACTTAACATGCACTTTAAGGTCCAAACCTTGTTATGACATAGGTGTTAGAGTAGTTTTCCTGATGTTTGGTGGTGGTTGTCTGACTCATAACAACCCTCACAGGGTTTTCAGTGGCTCATTGTTTTGGGATTGCTTTGGGAGAGGATTGCCATATCCTTCTCCTGGTTTTGCAGTGCTGGGGCTCAAACCCCAGTCCTCAGAGAGTGCAGCACAGCACTCTATCGACTGAGCTAAACCCCAGCCCCATGTCTGGTTAGTGTTACTAAAATTCTGTTTCAGTGTCCCACACCCCTCTCAGCCACTTGAGTGCCCTTGATGAGAGACATGTTACCCTCCCATCCTGAAATCTCCACCCCCACCTCCACCATTGCTGCCACTGTGGCATAGTTAAAATTATAATTCTTATTGGTTTTTCATTCACCGAATGAAGGGATGTTCAGACTGAAGGTAATGCAATAAGGATAGTTAGCTGCCTTCAGCAGCAACTCCTTTCTGTTACAGGCTAGAAAAGAGGACATGTAGTCCTTGAGAGTAACATGTGAAAGACATTCTGGATGTTGGACATCCTACCCCCCAAAACACCCTTTAAGTTCTCTTTAGGATCCAAAGTGGGGAGTCAAATCCAACATTCTTTAATGTTTATGCTAACAATATTAATGTTACTGTAATTGTTAATACTTCTAATGCTTTAATTCATGTGTCTGATATTATGCTGATACATAAAAATGAAGAAGATACAGCCCTAGCCTCGAAAGCTAAAACTCATGTATATTATCTGTTAATGGCAGTCCTATTTCAGAATGTTTCACAGGTAAGCAAGAGAAATGTGAGCCAGAGAAATCCAATCTAGACATTTTAGAGGCCTCCTGTGTATTTTCAGGGAAAAAGGCAAGTATAGAAGTAAATAATATGGCCTTAAATATTATGAAATGCCTTGAGATTGTAGTCATGGATTTCATGGTGAAACTCACTAATTACATTGTTCTTTAAAACACACTAATATAAAAGTAGGTGGGTCTCCAACATATGCAAAACATCTTGATACAATGAAGGAAACCAAAGTGTCCTTGGGAATATATTCATTCTGTCAATCAACCCAGCCACCATAGATTCTTACCCATGAGAACTTTCTAGCAGTTGGTACATTTTTTAGTACTTTATGCAAGAGAGAAGAGCTAATTACATAGCACCAGGCCCACATCCTGTACATTTTCATCTGAAGAAGTAGAATCTGAATCAGACACCAAGATTAGCAGATAGTCTCAGAAAAGAAGCCCTAACAGAGGCTGTCCATGACAAGTGGAAATAATACCCTTACAATGCTATTCTCCCATTTTCTCATCTCATATCAATTTTAATACCTTATGCCTCATCAGAGAGCGCTTATGCTCTGCTATGTTCTCTCTTGGTGCAAGATGGCAGCTACTAAAATATAAATCACAGAAGAGAATTACGGGATTTAGAGCCAATTCTTTTAATCGAAAATAACAGCAATGTTAATTTCGGCTTGAGAATGATTGCTTTTGTATGGTGATATAATGATACAGACTATAATGGTGTCAACTACTGCAATAAAATATGCTTCTAATGGGCTACCTTTTTTACATTTAGACTAGGGTGACTTCTGTCACATTTCTTTTTTTGGCATGAAACTGACAATCTATTAAATAAATATTAATCCCTAGCAGTCTTCAAAGCAGGCTCAACCATATCAGGATTTTAAATAACTTCATTAATTGCTTAACTACCTTTCCCCTAAATTCCTAAGGGATTCTTTGATGCTAGTCACTCTAATGAGTTATCAAGTGATTCATGACTTCAACCTGTTATCATGCAAAATACATTTCCAGTTGGAAACCTTCGCAGATGGTTTTGCTAGAAAGTAAGCAACCTCTCTAGATTTTAGAGAGGGCAAATTCCATTTACGCAGTGTATGAAGAAAAATGATTTGGCTCTTTTTCACATTACGAAAAAATGGTAGAATATACTCAGAAATTCATCAATCCATGATCAAATGAAGGGATTTTATTTGAATGCCAAAGGAGGATCTGGACTATCTGTGGTTGGATTATCCATGACAAATTTTTCATTATGTACTGGCTGGCCCTTGCTTTGCTGCAAGCTTTTATACCACTCTTTTCCTTCCAAAGTATTTGTAGGAAACAGTCTTTTTAAAAAAAAATTACACAAGAAATTATTGATGAAGTAACTGTTTTTCAAAGGACAAGGAGAATGACTTTTAAAGAAATCTATTATTTTTCAAAAGCTATGATTTTAGTTAAATGGTAAGCAAACATCATGTAGTTTTTTTTTTTTTTTTTAATGACTTTGTTTTGTTTTTGTGGTGCTGGGGATTGAATCCAGAGCCTTGTGCATGCTAAGCAAGCACTCTACCACTGAAGTACATCCCAAGCCCATGCAAACTATTTTTATTACACTAACACATACGCCAATTGTTCTTTTTCAAAAGGGCTGTAATGCTAATAAGAACGTACATCATTCCTGGAAAAGAACTTCTGAGAGCCCATCAACTTCTATTGTACTCTGGACTGGTTACTTTCTGAGAGCCCTATAGATTCCAGATAGGATGTCCTTTTGCCTGTTCTATGCTGAACCAGGGATGGGATTTAGCTCAGTTGGTAGTGCGCTGCGCTGTAGTCTCTGAGGTCCTGAGTTCAATTCCCAGCACCACAAAAATGGGAGAAGGGCCTGGCAATCCACTCCCAAGGCAATCCCGAAACAGTCAGCCATTGAAAACCCCATGAGGGTCACTATGAGTTGGATACCTACTCGAGGGCACCTAACAACAACAACAAGCCTCAATATGTGGGGGCTGGGATTTAGCTCAGTTGGTAGAGCACCACTCTGCAGTCTTTGAGGTCCAGAGTTCGATTACCAGCACAGCAAACATGGGAGAAGGATGTGGCAACCCACTCCCAAGGCAATCCCGAAAACAATCTGCCATTGAAAACCCTATGAGGGTTGCTATGAGTCAGACACAACTTGACAGCACCTAACAACATGCTGAATCACCCATTTCCACTCTTATGGAAGCAAAATTAGGGAAGAGGACAAGCAAAAAGTACACAGACTTTCTTTTCATCTTCTTTTCTAGGAAGATGTCTTCAACTTTGAGACCTTTCTAGAGATCAAGCCTTCTGTTTCCTGGAAGGATATTTGCTCAGATCAAATAATCCTCCTGTTTTTAACCCTACCTTTCACTCTGACTTTTATTACCTCGTATCTCCAATTCTTGAGCTTTTCTTGAACTCTGTGGCATAAATCAATTTACTTTCCTGGAGCCTACAAATTCCAACTTTCTATCTCCCCAATATTAGCTCTCCTTTTTTTTCCTTTCAGTCCTTTGGATGACGACAATGATGATGATGATAATGGTGAAGATTTTTCTATCACTTTAGTAGGGGTAAAGATTGCAGCAATGATAAAGAAATTTAATAAAGCCAGGCATGGCCTTGCACTCCTGTAATCCCAGCAACCCAGGAGACAGAGGGAGGAGGATGGAGAGTTCAATGCCAGAGGTAGCCTGTGCAATTTAGGGAGACCCTGACTCAAAATAAAAAATGGCCTGAGGGTGCAGACCAGTGATAGAGCACTTGCAAAGTATGTGTGAGGGCCTGGGTTCAACACCCATATAACATTAAGAAAAAAAGAAAAAATCAAAAGAGTTAATCAATGTAATCAGTCTTCCATGTTAACTAGGTCTTAATTATTTTTCAACCTTGTCTCTTAGTGGTTTGAGCAGTCAATAAATAGTAGGTTTAAGATGAACAGAATGTATTTCCAATCTATAATATGAACACTCCTAAGTTTCTTTGCAAATGTTTCCGTCCTTTTCAATCCCTGGTCATAGAAGTTCCCGAGAACTTCCCTGCAAGCTAACGTATAGGGAAAGAAGGAAAAAGAACCTGAAAATGATTGAGACTCTGGGTGACCAGCCCTTCTCCCCAACTAAATCCTGAGAGACTCAATTTTTACCTGCTTTAAATATTATATTTCATGTAAAACTTTACTTGAATAAATAATTTCAGAAATATAAAATATTTAAACCCTCTTTAAGTCAAAATATAAGTAAACATAGACTAGTTCTCTTGAGAATGAGTGGCTGGTCTTCTGAAATCCAATGGTACTTTATAACCCTTTAAGTGCTGAAAATTGTTTCTTTGCCATCACTTATGTGATGTAGACTAGTCTCCAATGTCAGCACTAGGTCACATTCCAAATGGACGCTCTTTTTAGATTAAAGAGATGCTGAATTGGTACACAAAGTAGTAATATAGTTCTTCATACTTGAAGTTCTTACCTGCTTGATTTTGTGAATTTTAATTTTTTTCATCCTTTCTCATCTTCATCACTCACGACAATTTATCCAGAAATTGATTCCTTTTTTGTAATAACTTCCCAGCATGTTCAGATATCATAATCAAGTCATTCTTTTATTCCATTTTGTCACTTATCAGTTCATCCATATTCCCTATAATCTGAAGTAATTGTTTTCATACATACAGTGGTCATTTAAATATTGAAGAATTTATTTTTCCTGGGCTCAGAGTCATTTAAAAACTGGATACTTCCAGAAATCTGGATGTTTTTCTTAGCAGAAGAACTGACAATATGGGAAAATAATTGCTGTAGTCTATTTCATATAGAAGCAAACCAGAGGTAAGTAAACACTCAATTTATTTCACAAAGGAACAAATCAACACATCCTTACTCTTGCTGTGAGTGTTTCCATAGCAGAGAAAATAAGCAGCCCCTATTTGTAAGCCAGTTTTTCTCCTTGTTTGGCTGGTGTGACTTCAGAATCCAACTGTATCTGTGAAATTTGGAAGGCAAGGATTATTCCTGAGTCAGTTGTTAGCCAGTTCTTTTAAGTTATATGTTTATAGTGTATGAGGTGTGATCAAAAGATATAGTGAATGTTTAAATTTAAAAAATTACAGTAAAAGACACATTGCTATTATTCTCCCTCAAAATACTTGCCCTGGCTTCACATATATTTACCCGATCATTCTTGCCACTTTCTGAGCAGTTCTGGAAGTCCTCTTTTGTAAGTATCTTTAGTGGCTGCCTCAGTGTCCTACATTAATTCCAAACATTTACCTTTCATAGTCATTTTGACTTTAGGGAAGAGCCAGAAATTGCACTGTGCCAGATCCAATTAATAAGGTGGTTGAGGACACATCCTAGAGGTTTTACTTTACAGAAATTGCTGTACAAGAAGCAATATGTGCCATAGGACATTGCCATGATGGAGGGTGACATTAAAGACACTGACAAAAGAAGATTTCCAGAACTGCTTCAGAAAGTGGCAGGAACAGTGGGATAAGTGTTTGAAGCAAAGGGGAATATTTTGAGGGGGATTAATAGCAATGTGTCTTTTACTATATTTTTTTCTAAATTTAAATATTTGCTGTATTTTTATCACACTACATATAATTTCTCAAATATGGAAAAGTTATTAGTAGACATATACCATGTTATAAAAAGCCTAATACATAAAGTGTTTTGAAGCTATTAGGTTTTTATAAAAGGATACTTGGATGTCTTATATACAACTCAAGGCATAAACTAAGCTTACTCTGTGATCCTCTTTATGGATTCAGATACTCTAAGGGAGAAAGATACATACCAACTTGCCATGTTCATAATTTCTATAATATAGTGAAATAATATTTGATGTTTTCTTAGAGGCATAGAAGGTAGAAGAGAAAATTTTTTAATATGCTTCCAAATAAGCAGATTGCTCATTGACATTTTACAGCAAATTTTGCTTACCAGATCTTAATTCCTTGAATACCTGGTTATCCCTCTAAAACAAATATCATAGGTAGAAGTTCTACAGTGCATTTTCTTTTCTTTTTTTTCAACTACTATAATGAACTCCTTCATAAATTGAGCACTTTGCTTTGCCTCCAGGGGAGCCTTGCTCAGGTAAATCTGATGTTCTTGGTGCCACTATAATAATTCCCAGCACTGTATCACATTCAGTAGTGACTCAAGGTGACACTTAGCTTCAGTGTTCTTCCTTTGGCTTTTTGTATTTTGTACTTGTGATAGAAATTATGGGTATAAAAAGATTTTTTTAATAGAAAGTATATTAATAAACTAAATCCTTTATTAGAACCTAAGTCATAAAGAATTGTTAATCTTGTAGGTATCATGCAAGAATGCACATGCAGTGAATCTGAGGTGAATTGGTTTGAACTACACCACAGTTCAAATTTATAATCAAGGTCAAAATACAACTCATGTTCTGATTATAACATTCTTATCCAGTTGTGGTAATATCATATTGTGGCTTCGCCTAAGCTTATTAACTGTTTCTAACTGGTGTGTGATGGTTAAGGAAAGTCAGACACTTTAGTTTTCATAGTTGGTATATTTCATATGTAGTTCTGAAGTTGAGAAAATATACAGTGGTCTCGCCATTCAAAAAAGACACTCATTCTCTCATACCCTAGACAACTACAGCTTAGGCCTGTTAATATCTAGGTGACTGGGCATTTTGAAGAACAAATAGTCTTTTCTCATAAATTTTACTTTGAATGATTTTCAGAATAAAACATCATAATCCACCCCAATAATATAGATTGGTTTTAAAGGACTTGAGAAGAAATATGAATAAAATGACTTTTGAAGCCAAATTATTAGATGAGTAAATTCAGGATAAGAACTCTGGTCATTCAGCAAATATGAATTAAGTACTGAAATAATTCATAGGATTTCCCTGTGTAGTTGGCTGCTTTGAAATAAGTGTAATATCTGATCTCATGAAAAAAGGACGTGGTACTAGACAACAGAAAGTAACTGACATGAATGGAAATGAAAAATTACTGTCTCTACCAGACTATGTAGAAAGGAAGCAAATCATAAGTAAAGTGGATATAGCATATAAAATTTACAAGAAGGTAAACATTGTTCCAAACTAAAACTCAGAATTGTGGCTAATTTCTTTCAAGCATCTAAAAAAGAAAAGGACAAAAATGAGCCATTCACCTCCATTTTTGCAATAAGCAATCTTTGCTTCCCATATCCATTGTATCCACTGCTGGGAATAAAAAGATGCCAATAGATTTAGGAAGGAAATAATTTTAAAAATAAGACCTCTAAAGGTTTTTTAAACATTATCAGAATTAACATTTCAGGCTGCAAAAAGAAGTTACTTATTAAGTAACTTTGTCATATGACTAGCATTTTTATACCAAGAAAAAAATGTGTTTATCCTCTTCCCTTTCCACACATTCCCTCTCCAGTATTTCTTAGCTCTAATATCTTGTTATCTCCAGCCTCCAAATTGCCTGAGTCAGAAGTGCAGGTAGCTTAATTCTTATTATACTTTCATGTTTGATGCCCCATCAGTCCCCAAAGGTTATACTTTTGCAAGTGTTTGTTGAAACCTTTCACTGTCCTCTGTGCCCACTATCCTACCTCAGTGGCCTTCCCGTAGTTTGGTTCCCATCTCCTCCAGTTCTCCATATTGAAGCCAAGGTAATTTCCTTTAACACAAATTGGAATGGGTACTTCCTAGTCTGAAATCCTCTGCTGTCTCCCCACAGTCCATGGATAAAAATCCCTAACCTTTAGGATGGTTTATGAAGCTTAGCTTGGCTTATAGTCTGTTCGCCTCTCCAGCCTCACCCCTTGTGATCCTATGTGCTCCAGCTGTTCCCAGTCCTCAGCTGAAGTCATACTAGGATGCCCTGGCATGCTATGTTTTTGGGCTTACAAATAAACTCTGCCTTTGCTTAGAATGTTCTTCCCTCCCTTCTTCCCACTCCATTAACACCTTCCCCCTTCAATTCATTGGTAGCTATCCAATGGGATATCTTGGGATTCCCATAATAAAAACTTTGACTCCTTCTCCTTCAATCTCTGTGAGGCTCAGCTGTTGTGGTACTTACACCTGTTCCCTTGCTGTCATTGCATGCTTACTTATAAGTCTCACTATTTATGATACATGTAAACTGAGAGTTAACAATAGTATCTTGTTTGCCATTAGATTATTTCCCCAATTTGTAGCATGATGTCTGGTATTTAATGAATATCTCTTGGAGGAATTAATAATAGATATATTCTTCTACAAAGTTAAAAAGAAGAAAACTTTGTACTAATATGAGGAGTCATAGGAGACATATGAGACTAAACCTTCTTAACATTATTTATAGATAGTTCTTGGTGCTATTCATACACAGCCGTCTTTACTGAACAAACTTCATGCTAGAAATGATGATAGGTAACATTCATTGACTTCATACCACCTGTCAGGTGCTGTGCTAAATTCTTTACATATATTATCTAATCTATTTCTCATTCCAAAACATGGCAATCACTTTTAATTCTTCTGTTTCCCTCATTCCACATCTAGCAAGTACTGTCTAATATCTTCTAAAACATACTCTGGATCTATCTATTGCTTCAATTCTTCTGTTTTCTCTCTTTAAAAATTTTTTATGTAGTTTTTAAACTTCTTTATTCATAATTTTAATGTACAACTTAATGAGCCTCATTATGACATCTCTATATATGCATTTCATTGTACATTGGTCACATTAACTTCCCCTTTATCCTCTCATTTATAACCCTCATATAAAGTACTTACCTTTCTTTCTCTTTCTCCTCTCCCTCTCTCTCTCTCTCTCTCTCTCTCTCTCTCTCTCTCTTTCTTTCATCTTTATTTCAAGGTCAGATTTATTAAGAACTAATTAAAATACACCTGCAGCCATAGCCCTGTGGTATCTGATCCCGTCAGATCTCAGAAGCTAAGAAGGGTCGGGCATGGTTAGTACTTGGATGGGAGACCTACTGGGAATACCAGGTGCTGTAGGCTTGGGAGACAGACCTGACAACTCACTCCCAAATATCAATCTGCTATTGAAAACCCTATGAACTGGTGGGGGGGGAAGCATACAAGAGGGTAAGGGGGCACCTATATGAATAATGTACATCAAAATGCATATATGGAAATGCCACAATGAAAAGCATGTCAGGATGAATCACATTAAGGTGTACATTAAAAATGTCCAATAAAAAAAAAAGAAAAAAAAAGAGAAAACCCTATGAACAGCAGAGAAGCACTGACAATTGTATTTCACCTGTTGTACGCAGGGTCGCTATGAGTCAGATACTGACTTGATGGCAACTAACAATAATTAAATCACAGTAAAATTTGCAAATTCACATACAGTTTGAGGAGTTTTGATCAATGTAAGCTATTGTGTAAATACCACCAAAACTGAGATAGACAACATCACTGCAGAAAGTACCCTTCTGACCCTTCATCAGTCTCTCACCTCATCCTAGCCAGTGGCAATATCTGTTGTGTGTCCCTGGAGTTTTACCTTTTAAAGAAGATCATGTAAATAAATTCTTAAAATACTGTATCCAGCCTTTATTGACTAGCCTGTCTCTCAGTATAACAATTCTGAGATTTACCGATGTTGGTGCATGTAGTAGTAGTTTGTTGCTTTTGCTGAATATTATGTTTAATGGACACAATGCAGACTGGTATGCTGACTTCTCCCTACATATTATGAGCAACTAATTTAGGTGTCATGGACTTGTCTTCATTATCTAGATACAATGTGGCCATGCATAAGTGATGACAAATAATTGTTAAATGACCAACAAGCCCTGAAGCAAAATGATGCTGTCAGCATAGTAAGAAATTCGATCCAGGTGATATGGCCTAAGATCTTCTCTTGAATACTCATGGTGAGTAATACTGGAAGGCAGGATCCATAGTTCTAAGATTATAATGATATATGGGAGAAGGACCTGGTAACCCCCTCCCAAAAATCAATCTGCCATTGAATACCCTATGAACAGCAGAGAAGCACTGACAATAGTGTTTCCCCTGTTGTACATAGGGTCGCTATGAGTCGGATACTGACTTGATGGCACCTAACAACAACAACAACAACAATGAAGAAGCTGCTCTTTTCATTTTCTAGTCTCTGTCTTTGTCCTAACTGTAAGATGCTAAGTGACAAAAATACATAATGACTTGTGTGTGTGTGTGTGTGTGTGTGTTGTTTCGTTTTTAAGATGCCAACACAGATATCACAATGATATATTCAGAACTTATCTTGATTTTTGGAGTTTTCAGAATACTAGGCATGAATTACCCTCCTGGTTAGAAGACTATTGGGATTCCTCCTGTTGCCAGCTTCTTGTCTATTTACTCTGCCTTTATTCTATATGGATTCAATAGATTTTATTTAAATTGCACCAACTTGCATAGACATATCTGCCCAAGAGAAGTTTGACTCTTTTAACATTCTGTTTGTCACTAAAGTTCTTTTTTCATTTGGGCTTTTAATTTGGATGAATTCCAAATTACTATTTATTCTGATAGAAACACTTCTGTTTGCACAGAGCATCTTAATAAAGAATGGAAATATGATTCAATGCATCCTCTCTGTGGTATTGTAATGCCTAGTAGTTTTAAAGTAGCACGGAGGCACTTTTCTGTTTGTCTAATGTTGAGGCAACTTCAGATTCAAAGGCTTTATGGAGAGTTCTTGACTTTTAATATCGATCCTAAATGTGACCAACTAGGGAGGCTTCAGAAAACATATTGACCATCCATACTGTATAAAAATAAGTCACTCGAGTTGTGCTAAAAACAAACATCAAAATAAAAGAATGAATTTTATTTTCTTGAGCCTGATACTCCCCAGAGTTTATTACTGGGTCCTAGTGAGAGTCTTCCATTTTTTTTTATTGATCTGCCACTCTCCCAAACATGATGTCCTTCTCTAGGGATTGGTCCCTCCTGACAACATGTCCAAAATATGTAAGATGCACTCTAGCCATCCTTGCTTCCAAGGAGCATTCTGGTTGCACTTCTTCCATGACTGATCTGCTAGTTCTTTTGGCAGTACATGGCAAATTCAGTATTTGTCTCAAGCACCATAATTCAAAATCATTAATTCTTCTCCTATCTCCCTTATTGACTGTCTAGCTTTCACAACCAAATGATGCAACTGAAAAATACCATGGCACAAATCAGGTGCACCTTCATTTTCAATGTGACATCTTTACTTTTCAACACTTTAAATAGGTCTTCTGCAGAAGCTTTTCTCAATGCAATGCATCTTTTGATTTCTTGACTGCTGCTTCTGTGGATATTGGTTATAGAACAACAATAATGTTTTATTTTATAGATTGCTATGATGCATTGATGACTCCAATTCTTCTTCCAGTCCTCACACATCTTTTGCTAAATATATCTCAGTTTTCTTGTGACACAAAGTATTTTCTTTGTCTCTTGGTTCCGAGTGCAGGCTTATAAATGATTTCAGCTAATGTGATACAAATAGACTTGAAGAAGTACTTTTGAGCTTGGATTTATTCTCTTGTGCTTCTTCTATTGCCATGAACTCACAGGCCCAGCATAGGCTGCTAGTGGGAGGAAGGTGAGAGACATGCCTCAGACCTCACCTGACCCAGCCAAGACCAGCCTGTATTTATTTATCTCCAGATGACATTAAGACATGTGCACAAATCCAGCATGGATAAGTGGATCCTCACAGACACATGAAGGACAAATGTTCAACTATTGTATATCTCTGAAGTATGAAAGGTTTTGTTTCATAGTCACCAACAGTATTAAAAATTTTTTTAGGACACAGCTCTAATGTTACCTATTTTTTTAAATCCCAAGTGTCTAGCACTTGGTAGGGACTTGTTTAATGGTAATTATAAGCTTCATGAATATGAGAGTCATTGAAATCATTTTTTCTCAGTCTTTTTTTATTATCTCTGGATAACAAGCTAATAGCCATCCCTGGGAACTTCCACATCTAATAGATAGGCCCACTGAATGAACTAACCTATATTTAACCACCCTAATTATGCTTACCTATTTTTTTGCTCCCTCAGTCTCTCCAGAGATAATTTTCACAGCCTTCCCTAATCACCCAACTTGATGTGTAACCACAATAAACAATAAGAAAATTTGCTCATAAAGTGTCCATCAGTGAATGATGTACAGATCATAAATAAGTGCTGAGTAGAAATTTTTTTATACCCAACTCAATATAGGCAATAGCATTTTATCTCAGGTCATGTAGTAGAGCAAATTGAAGAGTGAGCTATCTGTGTTTCCTTTTGAGTTCACCTACCTAGTCCTGTTCCCCTTCCAAATAAATATCCTTATCCTGTTCCTTATCAAACTCAGTTCTAAAATATGGGTCTAAAAGGGAGTCAAATGAAGAATTACAGGTAGTATTGCCTATCCTCAGGACATTTGCATGTTAATATTTCTGTATCCTTTCAGGAATGCTGAGTGGCTATTCTGCCCAGCTCAGTGGGAAGGATTTTGTGCTGTGGTAACTGAAGTTAGTATTGTATTTTTCTACATAGAGTTTGTGGTTTGGAGATAGGGATAAATGGGAAAAGATAGTCACTGAACCTGTATAGTACATTTTGAAAAGGAGAGGTAAAGGGTATGTATGTTGGTGTGTATAGCAAGAGTTGCTAATCTGTCTATTGAGGAAACAGATTCTCCTGAGACAAAAAGCTTACACTTAAAGAAGTTGACTTTAGTCCAAAAGCACAAGAGAACTATTCCTGGAAAAGGAGATGCATATATGGAGGTCCTGAGGGTAAGCAGATAATAGTTAATCCAGAAAGTAAGGAAGTCCAGGCGGGCTGGAGTGAAAAGAAAGGAGAAATGATCCTTGATGATGCTGTTTTGAATAGTGCTCAAGGTTTCATGCTTGCTAAAATAGTTTCTTAGAATAGTTTCAGTCACCTGGGATGCTTGTTACAGAAGCAGATATCTGAACAACCCCCTGTGTTTCACAGTCAGAACCTTCCACCAGAGTCTCATCTGTATTTTAGTAGGCTTATTAGAGAAATTCTCATGCTCTCTAAGTTTTAGGAACCACCGGCTTAAATGAATAAAGCTCCCTAGTAGAAGAATGTCAGATATCATCAGTAGGTAATTGATATATTTGGAAGCAGAGCATTCCTGGAGCTCTCAAAAATGTTACTACATAGACTAGAGTCTACTACTTTTTGGCCAGCAGAGTCACTGATTCTCTTTGGGAGAATAGGAACATTGGGTCTTGCAAGCAGGCCTGATAGTCCTGATACTCTATTTTGGGGCAACATAGTGTGAAAATATATTAAAAAATAAATTTAGCTCTAATTTACATATCATGATTCTTGAGGCAATACCTAGAATATAATTATTATGAATATTTCTCTAGTAGACCCCCACACTTGACCAATTAGCTGGACTTAACAATTCTGCCCAGTCCTCCTGTCCTATGGCACCCAGGGCAATCACACATTTCTGCTGCCAATTACTGAGTTTTATTCTTTTTCTTTTTTCAGTACTAGGTATTAAACCCAGGACCTTATACATGCTAGGCAAGTTCTGTACCATTGAGTTGCACCTTAGTCTTTTTTTTTAAATTTTGAATCAGAGTTTTACTATATTGTACAGGATGCCTCTGGCCTCAACTTGTAGTCCTCCTGACACAGGCTCCCAAGTCTCTGGGATTATGGGTATATAGTACTATACCCAGCTGAGTTTTATTCTTAACACAAATCAGTTATGTTTATGTTCATAGTAAAGTTTATGCTACTCATTTTTTATTTTGGAATTATATGATTTAAATGCTAAAGAATTGAAATTTAATTATTAAAACTATAATTTTTATGAAAAGTAAATTTAATGATTTGGAGATTTTTGAAAATTGGTTTAAAATTGCTTTCAAATGAAATGAAGATAAAACTTAGATGAATTCTTCTCTGAATTACTTCATTTGTGTCTTTAAGTTCTCATTTCACATTAAAGAAACCACAAATGAGACAAAGTAATTGACCCTTCCTGAGGATACACTATGGATTTGTTATTGCAAAACGTTAAGTTGAACCTCAAACCAGTGGCCCTATTCCCAAAACATGGCCTTGGCCCTACATTTGAAGTTTGGCAAATGAATAGGTATATTTCTTAAGTTTAAATGTTAAGATATGTGTGTGCCTTTTTATTATTTCATTTCTAGCCTCCTTTATTGATTAAACACATAAGTGTGTGTTTCAATTTCACCAGAGAAGAAAACTTTATAAAGAATATGGGAATTAGTGCTCTAATCACTTGGAAAGTGGTTCACTGTCTTTGGGTATGATGGGAACATGACCTTCATCCCTTTTAGGATAGGATTGAAATATTATATGGCAGTGAAAGTCATTATAATGTGAAAAATGCTATGCATATATTGTACATTGTTGTAATTTAGGTTGAGGATAGAGAGAGTGTTATAAAGCAGGACTCTTCTTTCTTCTTGAAGGATGCGTTATTTGCTCATTTGATTTATTTCCCCTACTGTGCAAAGCCAGGAGCACATTTATTTCTGTCTGGAGAAATCAAAGGATTATAGATGATTTTGAGATGGGGTTTCTTGCTCTATTTTTTATTCTCTCTGACTGTAATGACAGGTATAGTCAGAACAGAGAACATCCAAAACTTTTGTTCCCTCTACACTCATCATGCTAGAGACCTAATTGAAACAAGAAAAATTTTCTTTCTGAGCCATGGCCTCTCCTACAAACCCAGTATAACCCCCCAAAAGGAATATTAGACAGTGGTGGTTGGAATTCAGGAAGACCCTCTAGGAAGCAAGAATTTCTGATCCCTAACTGAGTGTCATATACAAGAGACTGAGATCAGCCAGAAAGAATAATAACACTAGATTCAGGTTTTAGCAAATGTAACTGAAAAACCTTGACTAATGTACTGTGTAAAGAGCAAAAAGCAGCTCTACTTCCAGTGCATGAGTGAGAGGGGCTCCTAAATTCTGGGTTTTATTAAAATTAGATACCACTATACACCAATTAGAATGGCCAAAATTCAAAACATTGGCAACAAAGGCCACTGAGGATGTGCAATGACATCCTATTCATTGCTCATGAGAATGAAAAATGCTCCATCCACTTTGGAAGACAGTTTGTGGTTTTTTACAGACCATGCAACCCAGTGATCATGCTCTGAGATATTCACTCAAAGGAGTCGGCAACTTCTATCTACATACAAATCTTCATGTAGTTGTCTATAGCAGCGTTATTATAATTTCAAAATTTTTAGTGCTAGGTATAGTGATACATGCCCATAATCCCATCACTTGGGAGGTGGAGGCAGGAGAATTACATGTTCAAGACCAGCCTGGGCTACATAATAAGACCCTGTCTCAAAGTAAACAAAAAAACAGCAACAAAAACATGGAAACAACCAAGATGTCCTTTCGTAGGTGACCAGCAAAACTGTGGCACATGCTAACAAATATTATTCAACACCCAAAAATATGAGATATCAAACTACAAAGAAAACATGGAGGAATCTGACATGATTATTGCTAAGTAAAAGAAGCCAATCTGAAAAGACTATGTACCCACCATCAGGGAATGAGAGTGTTACTCCAACTGTATGACACTCTGAAAAAGGTAAAGCTATGGAGACAGTAAAAAAAGTCAGTGGTGGTCAGAGGTTGGAGTCTGGGGATAAATAGCTGGAGCACATAAGATTTACATGGCCCTAGAAATGCTCTATGGAATACTGTAATGGTGGATAGTGTGTTAGTCAGCTTGTACATTGCTGTGACAAAATATCAGACACAAACAAACTTATGAGAGGAATGATTTATTGAGGCTCATGGCTTAGAGGATTTCAGTCCATAGAGGTGGGGCAGGCATAGCAGCCAGGCAGGTGACAGGGCCTGTGGCAGAGGACCTCACTGCATGATGTTAGGAAGCAGAGAATGAATATTAGAACCAGGGGTCCGGGTAAAACTTCCAAAGGCCCACCTCCAATGACCTATGTCTATAAATGCTAGGTCCTATTTGTGGAGGCTGTGAAACTTTGGGGGGTGTTTATATGGTCTACTCTTAGATTCTGTCCATATCAGGGTCTCTATTTGTTACCACAACTATTTAAGCAGTGTACTCATTGGGGATTCTAGATGATGGACAGATTGTGTTAACATGATGTGTGTGCACATCTGGTTTTTCCAAATACCCAACAGTAAGCAAATAAGTAGATGTTCACAGGATATATGCAATGCTGTTTTTAAGGTTTGCATGCATATTTTGTTTAGCATTTCAAATTGACTGTCTAACAGAATTAGATAGAGAACATATTTATCAGACCATGATGCTTTGTGAATAATTGACTAGCCACACAGGTGCATAAGATTTCAGATGAAATTTTACTTTGCTGTGTATATTATTAAGAGATTGTGATGGGAAAATTCTAGGGATTTCTTGACATCTTTATAATAATAAAATTCTGTGCATTGTGCAGTTTATCATAGAGATAACAGTGCTTTAAATGCCTTACCATTGTGCTAATATTATGTGTATCACACTTGCCTGGAGAAAATAGAATTGTATCATCTATTCTGACTGTCATTGTTATGCTTTAAACAAAATTGAGTTCATTTTCTTCTGTTTTGTGGAGTAGGTAGCTGCTACTGCATGGTTTCCTAGTCACAGTCCATTGAAGCACTCTGCACTTTTATCTTGTAGCATTTGCCACAATTGTAATGATATGATAGCTCATATAGTGATTAATTTTATGTTTATTACTACCATTGGCTTAGAAACAATATGCAGTCAAGACTCATGGTAGAATCCAAACTCAAACCATGTCCCCAGCAGAAAGTAGATGATTAGTACATTTTTTAAAATTAGAGAATACATGGGCAGAAGGGAGTGGAGAATCCTATATTTTCCTCCACTTCTTCTTCTCTTGCCTTTTCTATGACTGTTGTGGATAATGAGGCTCCTAAGGAAAAGCAGAGGGATCCCAGATAGCAAACTCCATTCCTTTTACCCCAAACCTGTAGTTAGATCATACTCAATCCCACTCCCTTTGACTGTGGATGTCAGCTATTCCGCCTCTGTGGACATGTACAGTTGGGAACAGAATTATTATGAGACAAACAAAGATTTTGGTGCACTGGAAAATAGAAAAAGCATTGCTTTCATACATAGCCAAGGTCACTGTCACACCACTACTCATGCAGAAAAATTTATTGTGGACAATAGCACTATCTTGAGAAAATCCTTAACCTTTTGAAGTTGACATCAGAGAGGACAATTGGAACTTCACACAATTCTATTTGTGTGCCACTGTCAGAGATAGAACATGGGGTGACTGGAATACAGTTCTAGAAGACTTTTATATTTTAGGGTAGTTTTAGTGTGAGTATATTTACATACGTAATTCAAATCACACAGTATAGGTATAAAGCAAATTATTAGAGGCATGTAGGTAACATACTGAAGGAAGGAAGAAGTGAGGCAGCAAGTGTAGACTTTAGCAAACCAGATGAAGATAGACTGAAATGAAAATTAACCACTATTTAAAGAAATGAACATTAAAAAATCAGATAATAAATATTAGTGAAGTCAGTAATCTGGTGATGGATTCAAAACTATCTGAAGATTCAAAAACTGCAGCAACAAAATTCTTAATAGGCCCTAACCACAATGTTGAATAATAAAGAAAATTCCATGTCCTGTCATAATGATCAGATGTTATAAGAATAATTTATAAGTGATGGATGAGTAGTAGGAAAGTAAGTGTGGCCAATTATCATTTTAAAGCTAAGCAATAAACAGACACCTGGTCCTTATCTCCTACTTAGACTGCTTTGTTAACCTCTGCAATGACTCCCCCACTCACCAGTCTTTCCCAGTAGGCCATAAAGCTACTTTCCTGACTGTGCCTTCAAGTCAGCTTCTCCTTTTCCCACATTCTTATCTTGTAAGGCCCAGTGGGATGCCAACTCTCTTCCATGAGGTGTTCTCTGATAACCAACTGCTAAGTATTTATCTCCCTCCCCTAAACTGCTATAAAACTTTATCAGTACCTCTCTTATTTATGACTCTGAGCTTTTCACTTTGTATTTTAATGACTACTGCACATTTTAAAAACTATTGGACTATAACTTGGGGGTGAGATTTCTTTGCGACTGACCATTCTGCAGAGGTCATTATAATATCTAGCACACAGTAGGTGCTCCATTGATAAATGTAGGTGGCACATGATTTTCAAGAATAGGTTTTGTCCAGAGAGGCCTCCTCTTTCTTTTTCCTTCCCAGTTTCTCTTCTCTGTTTTTGACATTTATCTCTGAGACACCACTATTGACCTGGCTTTTCAGTGAACATTTCCAGGACCACCAAGTTCAAAATTGCCTCTTCCCTAACACGCAAATGCATTCAGCATCTAAGAGTCTGACTCACTGTGTCAAGCATTCTGATATTCCTGTACTACCTCCTGTGATAGGTTGTTTTCATGTTTATCAGCCCCTGCTTCCCCATTCAACACTGGAGTGTAAACTCTTTGAGAACAGAGATCATATTTTTATATATATTTGTACTTATTATCATTCAGTACATATTGTCAGTTATTGTTAGCCCCAGAACCATGCTTCACATTTATTACTTTTATTTTGTCCCTCAATTATCGTAAGCATCTGGCACATAGTAGTATATATTTGCTGAGTGCAGTTGAATAGATGGTCAGTAAAAGCTGATTTCTCATAATTCCGTGTAAAAGTTTGAGCCTTTTGGCAGGAAGTTCTGGGAACTGATTTCTTGGCTATGAAAAAATAAAAAGCAGTGTGCTCTTCTGGCAAACCTATGCAGCAATACGGAGGTTAAGTGGGCTATTTATATAGGCATGTTCTCCATGACCCCCACTTTTCTTTATTTGAGGCATGCCTTCTCTGGCAGCCACAAACCACATCAGAATGGCCTGTATTTGGAAATGCTCAGTAATTAATGATGGAGTCAAACTGTACCATTTCTCCCCACAGTCAAGTGTTTTTTTTTCTCTGGCTGTTCTAAGTAGCCATATGCAATGCCCCTTCTCCTTCAGCCATCTCCTTATCCATGTATAATTTCCAAAACATATTTTGGTCACTTTGAATTAAGGTAAATGACTATGTTTCTATTCACTTATCATTAATAAGCATATGACAATTCACCTAATCATGGAGGTGTTGTCTAATCCAAAGTGCTTGAGTCTCTGTAGACAGCCAAATGCAATGATATTGAGTTACATGAAAGGCAAGCTTAAGATACTGATCTATTTACTCCTCTGTTCCTCTTTCTATCCCTAGTATCTATTGGCAGCCCTCCAATCCAAAGCACACTACTGAGAACTGATGATATAATGGAGGACAAGTTAGAAATGTTTCCTTTCCTAATGGAAATTGTTCACTTAGAAGAGATGCAGACATTAAACTGCTGATTTTTATTATTTTAATTCCAATCATTATAAATGCAGCAAAGAAATAGAAAACTATGGGGAGCTTAAATGATTGCATCCTAGTTTGTTAGGAAAGGGGCAGTGGTCTGGAAAGGTTCATCTGAGAAAATAGTGTTAAGTTTGAGTGGTGAAGAACTAGTAGGAATAAGCAAGGAAAGAGAAGAGAAGAAGGGAAGTGTTCTAGGGAGAAAAAAGCAAGTACAGATGGTCTCCAAGCAATACAAGTGATCCTTATGATGATTCAATTGACAACTTTTTTGACTTTACAATGGTGTAAAAGTGATACATATTTTTTGAAATTTGAATTTTGACCTTTTCCTAAGCTAGAGACGTTCAGTATGATACTCTCTCCTGATGCTGGGCAGTGTCAGCACCACAAAACTCCCAGTTAACCACATGATCAAGATAACAAGAGTACACAGTCAGTACTCCACAACACACTGAACTGTTGAGCTATGATGTACAGTAGGTTAGGCATATAAAATTCATATTCAGCTTACTATGGGATTATCAGGAAGTAGCCTCATTGAAAACTCAGGGGTATCTGAATGCAGCCTCAAGTGGCCAGTTCTCTTCTCTCTCCTGTTATATCCTAATCAATTAATGAGAATAAAAACTCTTTTTATCAAAATAGTAAATTAATTTAAAAGACACTTGGCTAATTAAATAAGGAACACAACCATAAACTAACATAAAATTGTACATTTTTTAAAGCCTGAATTTTCTTCCTTGAGTTAAGAATGAAGCATAGCATATTGAACACTGGCAGTATGACTAAATCAAACATCTTTAACTTGGTGCTTACCTGTAATCCCAGTGACTGGGGAGGCAGAGGCAGGAGGATGGCAAGTTCAAGACCAGAGGCAGTCTGTGTAACTTAGTGAGACCCTGTCCCAAAAAGTAAAAAAAAAAAAAAAAAAAAAAGGGCTGGGGGTGCAGCTCAGTGGTCCAGCACTTGCAGATCATGCAAGTATGAGGCCCTGGGTTCAACCCCCAGTACTGAAAAAAAAAAAAAAAAGTCTGACTGATTTGGAGTAGAGGGAGGTATCAGATGAAGGTTGGTCTTGTCTTCTTTCTTTTCTTTTCCTTCCTTCCTTTCTTCCTCTTTCTTTCTTTCTTTCTTTCTTTCTTCCTTTCTCTTTCTGTTCTTCTTTCTTTCCCTTAAGTCTGAAGGTTCTTTCAAGGTCAGTTAAATGCAAAAGTAGTCATTTGTTCTGTTATTTTGTCAAATATTGAATAGTTCCTATCCTCAATAAAAGGAACATTATTAATCATTTTTATATTGGTGATTTTAATCAACTTTCAAATACATGTTCTTTTAGAAGAGTTTTTCACAATGTCTAGTTTCTAGGTTGATGCAAGTTTCAGTATATAAATCATAGTAATCTAAATATAACATCTGAGAGTCAGATTAAAGGGCATTAAAAGGAAAAAATCTGATAGAGGAAGCAGGCTATACTGCAGTTAATGAAATGGATGTAATTTAGTTGGAAAGAAACAAAATGATTGCAAATTGAAGATTACTATTTGATGTAATCCTTCTATAGTTGATGAATAAGGCAGGGTTATTGGATTTTTTATTCATATTATGATTTAGTCCTTCTTTAGATGAGTGAAAATTTTATGTAACTCTGATACATGGAATGTATTTTAATATATATCTCCTAGTGAAAAATATCCTTTAGCCAGAGGGAATGAGAAATTTCATAAGTGTTATATATGCATTCCTTTTGGCCATAAAACTAAGCAAGTCTAATAGATTAAAATTTATCTAAGTCACAACTGCCTGATTCCTGGCATTTTCCTTGCAATCAGATTACAAAGGATATTTTTATCTATTTCAATTCAGCAGTCAGATTCAGGCTTTCTAACAGAAGCCTGCATTCCTCTTTATTCCTGCCACTTTTAGTAGCATTTACTTTTAACTTCATTCTTTATAACTAAAGGGGTAGCAAGTATGTGATTTTGTAGGTGCAGAGGAGAAATGAGAAAGTTTGGGTCTTCATTCTGAAGAAGGAATTATCATAACTAACTCTGTGATTCCTGCTTTTGATATGTAGATAAGAATGATCAAATTTTAGGGAACATCATCCAATTAAATCACTTTTCTGCTTAAAAACATTTCAGGGTTTCTCATTCCTTGCATCAGAGTTTCTCAAGCTTTACTGAACATCCAAACCTCCTTGGAGGACTTTTGAAGTCATGGATTACTGGGTCTTGCCCCAGAGTTTCTGATCAATATTTCTGAGGTAGGGAATATACTTTGAAACCACTGGCCTATAAGATAATCATTAAAATTCTTAATATGTCTTAGCAAATTTATTATAATCTGGAGGCAGCAGAGGTCACTGGTGAATGGTGTAAGCTCTGGAACCCCTCAAGTTCAAAGCTCTACCAGCTATTCATTATATGTCCATGATCAGGTTATTTCATTTGAAAAACTGAGGTAATAATAATATCTCTTTCTTTACCTTAGAAAACTAAGAATAGTACTCCCATATGACCCAATTATACCACTCCTGGGAATATACCTAATGGGAAATAAATCATTATACCACAGGGACACCTGTTTTTCAATATTTAATGCAGCACTTTTCACAATCCCAATGACATGGGACCAACCAAGATGTCCATCAACAGAGGAATGGATAAAAAAATGTGGTATATATACACAATGTAATATTACTCAGCACTTATGAATAAAATAATGTCATTTGCAGCAAAATGGAGGGAAATGGAGAATATCATCTGGTGTGTGAAGCCAGGCCCAAAAAAGAGAAATGCTATATGTTCTCATTCATAGGTGGGAGCCAAATCTAACTTAAAGGAGGAAAGAAAAATACACACACACACACACACACACACACACACACACACTGAGGCTTATCTAAGAAGGGAAAATGAAAGCACAGCAGAAAGAAGGATGAGAGGTCTAGTGGAAGGGAGCAGAGGTTGAGAAAGTGGGCAAGAAGAGGGGAAACAATGTGGAGGGATAAAGAGGGAGAGGAAAATTTCAAAATAGATGATACAGCAATACATATACATGAGGGGAAAAATGCATATGATTCTTTTTTTATTATGAAAAGGTTTTACAAAATGTGTAAGTTGATAGAAGAGTAACCAAAAGCAATGCAGTAGTTACATAATGGAAATTGCATAAGCCTTATCATTCTGCACTCCACCAACATTTGTAAACAAAGGGGATACACATAAAAAATCTTCTTAGGATTGTGATGAATATTAAATGAGATATTATTTGTTGTTAGGTGCCATTGAGTTGGGTCTGACTCATGGCGACCATATGTACAATGGAAGGAGACACTCCTCACACTGTGCCATACCTAGCTTTATGTCAGTGTTTCTCTGCTATTCATAAGGTTTTGATGGTGGATTGTTTTAGAAGTGGGTTGACAGGTCCTTCTCCCTAGCCTGCAGCACCTGGTGTTCCCATGCAGTCTCCCATCCAAGGACTAACCAGGCCAACCCTGCTTAGCTTCCAAGGTCAGATGGGATCGGTTGCCATGGTGGTACAGCTATGAACATTAAATGAGATGTTGTTGTTGTTGTTAGGTGCTGTTGAGTCGATATCCAACTCATAATGACCCTACATACAGCAGGGAAAACACTATTAGTGCTCCTCTGCTGTTCATAGGGTTTTCAATGACAGATTGGTTTTTGGGAGTGGGTTGCTGGGTCCGTTTCCCAAGTCTACAGCACCTGTTGTTTCCACGTGGTCTCCCATCCAAGTACTAACCAGGCCAGACCCTGCTTAGCTTCCAAGATATGACAGGATCAGCTGCCACAGAGCTATGGCTACAGGCTTAAATGAGATAGCACATTGTAAAATGGGTGACAGAACATGAATTATTATAATTGTGGTTATCTGTCGAATTTCTTAGTTAGATGTCCTAGTTCTAACCATACCAGGCTTATTCTAGATGCAAATTTTATCATGGGTTTTCCCTTCTGGAAGCCTTCAAATGCCCAGTTTCTTAATACATTTTCTACTCTCTTGCTATATCATTCTCCTCTTCATGTACATTCTTGAGATCTTAGTATCTGTGTCACTTTCCCAGGAATGCCCATCCCAGACATAATTGTGCTTCACCACTGAAATGCTGTTCTCATACACTTGTTCATATCTGTCCTTTCTATTGGACTATAAACTTATGAGGCCTGAAGCCTTCTGTTAATTTGTACAGTCCCCATGCCCAGTGGTTATTTATTAAGTGTCTGCCAAACATGTGAATGAATCATAATTCACACTGTTATTTTGGGCTCTAGTCTGGGTTTGCAAAGAAAACCAGAAAATCTCTCTGTGGAGAGATTGTGCCTCTTCATTGGAAAAGTGTGCCCAGACTGGAGATTTAAATTTTATTTTTCTTGTTTTTACTCTACACTAAGGAGAACACTTATAACAATTGATGCCTAATACCATTTGTGAAGTTCTGAATATTAGAAGCAGATCTTTGGTCATATTGTATTGATATAGGGTTTTTAATTTCTTTTATATATAGGCACGCCATTCTATTATTAAGTCCTTAAAAATGGTACTATTAAAAGGGCTCTGGAAAGCATATATGAACATAAGGATTTTAACAGCTTCATATGACTTATTTATTTTGCTGTACTAGGGGGCTGAGCCCAGGGTGTCGTGCATACTTTTGCAAGCCATCTACCATTGAGCTACACCCATAACCCCCTTTTCAATTATTTATTTTGAGATAGAGTCTCACTAAATTATGCAAACTGCTTCTGGCCTTGAACTGCAATCCTCCTGCCTCTGCCTCCTGAGTTGCTGGGGTGACAGGCATGAGCCACTGCACCTGGCTATATGGCTAGTTTATATAACCAACATACAGTGACTAAAAGTACAGATATAAAAATGCAATCTAGCTTGCATAACTTATGAATTTGGCTAAGGCCCTTGGCTTTCTCAGACCATATTCTTTCTCTTTAAAATGGGCATAATAGTAATTATCAAGTAGAGGTATTACAATTGAGATAAAGTATGCAAAGCAGTTAGCACTTGAGAACCAAAGAAGATACACACATATGTACATACACAGACACACACACATATATACATATATACACACATATACATACACACATATAGCATTTATTTTATCTATTAATGTTGATGGGGTACAAAATAAAGAGGGAGAGAAAATCTTAAAGAAGATATATTTTAGCTATTTGTTGCTTTGTGAAACAGCAATTATTCCTGCCTTCTCACGGAGATTCAATCAAAAATTAATAGCTTATAATAACTTTATATTCACTTGATTTTGTGAAAGAAGAAGGAATGTCTGCACTTAATGAAGACAAATGTGAAAATGAAGATAAAATAGGGTAAAATCAAGTCAATGATAAAATCTATAAGAAATCCCCATAAAACTCCCACTGGGAACTATTTGGGAGTCTTGATGAAGTGCATAAGACCTTTTAAGAATTTGAACAGTGGAAATGTTGGGCTGAGTTTGTCTTTTAAAAAACTTGTATAATACTCTGTTTCCACATTTACCCATGAAGCACAGTGCTGGACTGTTGTACAAGGTAATCACCATCCTATATCAGCTTTCTGCTGTTATCCTTCTATGCAGGGTCAGATATCCAGGCAGGTCAGGTGGCTTCCATGTATTTAGCAGGGCAAATTTCAATGATTCTGGAGCACCTGGTCACACTTTCTGGGCATCAAAGTGGTGCTAGGGACCTTTCTTTCCATACACCACCATCAGTGAACTTCCTACTTCACAGATAATAAGTGCCTGTTTTAATTATCCTTCTTCCTCACAGAATGTCAGCTCCTTGAGGACCCACTACTGATCTGGGTAGTCTCAGTGCTTGGCACAGTACCTGGCCAACAATAATTGAATTGCAGTTGAACTGAATTGAATGTTACTTTTACTTTTACTTTTTGAGAGTGCAAATGGGCTGGGGTTTAGCTGTGCTGGTAGAGTGCTACTCTGCACTCTCTGAGGAATGGGGTTTGATTCCTAGCACCACAAAAATGGGAGAAGGGCATGGCAATCCATTCTCGAAGAAATCCCAAAACAATGAGCCACTAAAACCCTATGAGGGTCGCTATGATTTGGACAGGACTCAATGGCACCTAACAACAACAAAGTGCAAACTATTAGAAAAATGTTCACGTCAATTATTTACAATAAGCCATCTTCATTACAAGGTAGAAAGTCTTGAGATTACCAGTAAAGAAAGATTCAAAGCCAGTATAGAGTTTGGAGCAGCTTGAGTTATTGGTTTCTGAAGAGAGATGTGATTGTGATCAGCTTCCATCATCCTCCACCATTTTACTTGATAGAACCAAATTAATGAAGCTAAAAATCTTTTAAGAATGACAATATATGAGTCAATATTTACTGCTTAATTCATGGATACCAAAGGTCTTCATAGTGTACACGTAGTCTAAATCATTAGAAGTTTTTGATGCTGGTAGTAATTTAAGAGGGCAATAATTGGGATTCTAAATAGTCACGTCTAAAATATCATTGAGGTAGGAGTCGCTCTTAATTTTAGTCATCTGTTAGAAAAGCCTTGACAAATTCTTTAAATTCCAGGAATCAGATCTTTGTTCAGTAAAGAACCTAAAATTCCATGACGTAGGTCCAACCACCAATGTAGCCACAGATCTTGGAGCCTTGTCACTGAAACTGAATGCAGGGTGGTGTCTCTAACAGCAGAAGTACATGATCTGAAGAAATGTCACCAGACCAACTTCTCACTTTTGAAGCCTTGGGGAAAACAAACTCATTATTTATTTTGGGTTAATAAGAGGAACCAAACCATATAGAGATTTCAGGTGTCTATGTAAGTTATGTTGTTGTTGTTGTTAGGTGCCATCGAGTCGGTATCCGACTCATAGCGACCCTCATAGGGTTTTCAATGGCTGTTTCAGGATTGCCTTGGGAGTGGATTGCCAGGCCCTTCTCCCATTTTTTGCGGTGCTGGGAATTGAACTCAGGTCCTCAGAGACTGCAGCACAGCCCTCTACCAACTGAGCTAAATCCCAGCCCATGTTAAGTTATAGGCATAGTGAATTCCCTCTTGTAGACCACAAAGGGGGCTATTTGAGGCAGACCTTTTCTGCGCTTTAAGTGAAAGTGGTTTCCTCTTGAAAATAAATTAATTAAAATTCTGCCACTTACAGTATACCTCTCTGAGTTCCCTTCTCTAGACACATTCTCTTTGTTGTTGTTGTTGTTAGGTGCCGTAGAGTCGGTATCCGACTCATAGCCACCCTCTGTACAACAGGGGAAACACTATTGTCAGTGCTTCTCTGATGTTCATAGGGTTTTCAATGGCAGATTGATTTTGGGAGGGGGTTGCCAGGTCCTTCTCCCAAGCCTACAGCTTCTGGTGTTCCCAGGCGGTCTCCCATCCAGGTACTAACCAGGCCCGACCCTGCTTAGTTTCCGAGATCTGACGGGATCGGCTGCCACAGGGCTACAACTACAGGCAGACACATTTTCTATGCAAACTCAAATGAATTAACATTTTATTTCTAATTAAAAATAACTGCAAAAGAGTGTTATATTTGTCACAATGGACATACATCAACAGTGTGTTTCAATTTGAACTCTAGGGAAGAAATATCTCAAATTTTATCCACGAATATTCAATAAGTCTATGAATCTTTCAGTTACAAGTTAATATTCAGGAAGAATGGTTCTCAAATCAGAAAATAAACAAATGAAATTAAATTTTGATTTATTCTCAATGCCACAGAATGCGTATTATTTTTCTATGTATCTATACATCCTAAATATATAATAGAAAAAATTAAAATGCGCTAAATTATTTTGCCCATATAGTGTTTAGCAAATTAAAAAAAAAACTCCTTAATAGGAAACTGAAGTTTCTAGTTACTTAAGGGCAATATTGTATAAAGATCCAAAATGGGAAAGATTTTTCTATTATTAGAAATAATGGGTATTTTATTTTCTAAAACTTTTACTCCCAACTCAATGACACCTAACAACAACAGAACTATTTCTGGAGAAAATGATTTATTTATTCTCAGTTATAGTATGAATATAATTCATAGTACTGCTTCAAGGAGAAACAGAAACTTTGCCAACTTAAAGCTTGAAATATATATTCAACTTACAATTTTCAAATGCATTTGATACATAAAATATCAGAAAAATGACAAGAAATAAATAATTAAATTAAATAAATAATTTAGAAATCATTGGAGATATTGTATACTCAAGGATAACTTTAATTCACAAAATACTTTAAATCTTGCTTTCTTTGGTAAATTCTTTGAAACAGAGGATAGGTAGATTTAGGAATTTTGGATCTTAATCTTCATCTGGACAACAAGTTTGCTTTAAAAAAGCTTCAGAAAGAGAACTCAGTAAGGTCTCTTTTTAAAGAATTTGAAAAGGCATCTAAAGGAATTTTAAAGGAAAACTCCATATTTTTCTCTAAGTCCAGTACATATCACATTCTATATAAATTGACATTCGATCTTATTTAGAAAGCTGTGATTTTTTTACACTAGATCTCTAGAACTTATTCATTTTATAACTGGAAGTTTAGAACTTTTGACCAACACACCCCTATTTCCTCCACCACTCATTCCCTGGCAAACATAGTTCTACTTGGCTTTCATGAGTTTTGGTTTTTTAGATTCCACATGTAAGTGAGACCATATGATATTTTTCTTTCTGTGTCTGTTTCATTTCACTTAATATAATATCCTCTAGTTTCATCTACCTTATCACTAATGGCAGGATTTCCTTCTCCTTTGATGCCTGCATAATATTCCATTGTGTATTTGTGTGTACCATATGTTATCTGTAGTTGTTATAGATAATATTATTTGTTTGAAATTTGTTTGAAATTTGTGTATTTGTGTGTACCATATGTTATCTGTAGTTGTTATAGATAATATTATTTGTTTGAAAATTGTTTGAAATTTGATGAGAGAATAGATTTTAAGTGTTTTGCACACTACAAATGTGTATACACACAGACACACAAATAGTAACTATGAGTGGTGATGGATGTGTTAATTTGATTGGGATTATCATTACAAAATGTGAATATATATGCTAAACCATCTTCTGTGTATTGAATATATACAATTTTTAGTTGTCAATTAAATTTTAAAAAATATTTTCCAGCAAATGCCACAATTTTATCCTTTTTAAATGGCTGAATAAAACTCCATAGTGTATATATAGCACAGATTTCTATCCATTCATCTGTTGATGGACACCTAAATTGATTCCATATCTTGGCTATTGTGAATAATGCCACCGTAAATATGGATCAGAGGAGGGAAGGGTGATAATGAGAGGGTAATGAGGGAGGTGAACATGAGCAATATACAATGATATGCATGTACGGAAATGTCATGATGAAACTCATTAAGTTGCACAATAAAAATTGCTAATAAAACTATTAAATATTTTAAAATAGGAGAAGGAAATAGAATGTTTTAATACAGAAACTTTGGATGCTGATTTACATCAAGGAATAGCTGTGTTGTGTTTCTGGAATTTGCTTTATGAAATAAGGAAATGAATACAGTTTAAAACAAAAGCAGCCATAAAAATTATGTCAAGAGTAGACCAGTAGCCTTTACAAAGCTTTACAAAAAGTTTTATATTGAATCAACAAAAATCATGGCTTTATTCACTCTTCTTCTCATCCTGTAAATTTTATCTGAAGACTAGAATGTCAGCAACTGCTTTGCAGACTGTGGCTCCTTAAAGAACATAAATTATAGATCAAATCCCTTTCTTAGAACCCGTCTTTTCAATTCAGTGGATATCCCCTCAAAGTAAGTGATATTTATAATAAAAGATCTCACATCTATATGGTATGTAGTTATTGGTCCATTAAAAATATTAGTCATGAGATGGTTTGACCATGTTGGATATTTTGTGGTTCTTTACATAGGAACATAATGATGTAGAATTAAAGAATGTCAAGTTGGAGTATCCCAAGGCATTTAAACAAAAGAATAGGCCCACGTAGCATCAAAGCTTAGACAACAGTAACTATTTTTTATTTGATTGTAAAAAGATAATATGTTCTAAGCCTTTGAATAATATTTATAACAGACTGAAGTAGGAAATGGCAAAAGGTGAAATCCTTGTATCTGAGTACACCCCTTAGATTCTTATTCACACACCAGTATGTGATGGAAGAAACAGTGCCTCTTCAAAAAAGGCTGCTATGCTTATCAGTTTACAGAAAGGACAACATGGAATAGCTCACAAGGGTTTATAAAGGCAGTTATGTACAGGATAAAAAAAAAAACAGAAGGAAAATGGTTTATCGTTTTACTTATGAATTATTGTCTACTTGGTATCAATTTGCATAGTTGCAATCATGTCAAACAAAGGCCTTCCCCACGGGTTTACATTCCATGGTCAAGAACTGACAAAATGGAATATCAACCACAGACAATCAGTTTTGTTTAGAGCATAAGCAGAGGGAGAGATGAGAAGAGTGGATACTGGTTTTATTTTGTAAAGAACTTCTTAAGTGAGTGGGTGTCTTGATCTTTGATGTTCTCATGCTACTAGACAGGATTATTATTATTATGTTTTACTGTTTTGAAAAGGTATTTTGTGGGCAACTTTAATTCCTGAAAATTCTTTATCAAATCTATGGTTTTCAAAGTCACTTTGAATAAGTCTTTTTTTTTTTTTTTTTGTTAGGAATGATAGTATTTCCTTCCTGACTTATTGGTGGCTTAGGTCTGTCTGTGGACTCCAGGACTTGGGAGGAGCTGGCTTCTCTTCAAGAACAGAGAATTTCCATGGAGTGGAGAAAGTTGTTGGAGGTCCCAAAAGCCTTTTCTGTACCAAAGAAAGAAATTATTTTACTCTATTTGTCAGAATACAAAGAAAGATCCAAGTTATGTGCTTTTAGACATTTTAACTGGGAGGAGTCAAACTCCAATGAAATAAACCTTAGAAATACTGTTTATACAACAGATTTAAGTGACCATGAATACTTTTTTAAACTCCAATTTACCATGAACAAACCCATACTGGGTTTATATGCAGTGCATTAATCATCAACTATATAAAATAAACTACATAATAAAATTAAATTAAATCTCAATTTACCAAAACATTAACATGCTAACAACTACCAACTTTAAGTCACAGTGTAGAAATGAAATGAATAAAACACTAGAATCGCTATACCAAACAACGTGATTGAAGTTAAAGTGCTATTTTCTGTGGTTCTTTTAGAGAAAATAACAAGTTGTTTACTTTAATGCAGTGACATTTTATTTTGTGATTAATTTTAAAATAACATTGTAAAAACTACAAACTCATTTTAATTTGACAAGCATTTGGTAATTAATTTTCAAACAATGCTATGGGAAACCAGAAAGCACTCTTCCTTTGACATGTATTTTATAATTTATTTTAAAACAATGCTGCACAAATCTGCAAAGGCATAATTCATTTGGGAGTTCATTAATTATGCAAATGAGTTGCAATTAACAAATCTGTTCCAAGGATGGCATTTGCATAATAATGAACTTCATGTTTGTGACATTATTTAATAAGATACCTTTGTGCATTTTTAAACAAAACACTCTTGTGAATACTATATGATGAGTTGGGGTTGAAAATGGGCATGTAGTCAATGAGATTCAAAACTGCATGCAGAAAAAATGTTGTAAAAATAAACAGAATTATATATAATTCAAATAATAAATATGGGTATTCATTTTTGAGCACTGGGATTTTGAATAATCTCAGATTCCCTAAATAGCATAAGACTTTAATTTACATTTATAAAGACCAATTTACAAATTAGGCTAAAGCAAGATGAGATGAGCAAAACTGTAAACTTCAGTATAATATTTCCAGTGAATGTAGGCCACATACTATACATATGAAGCCTAAAAAATAAATATTTTATAGAAAAGAAAACATATTACATCAAAAAAAAAACCCAAACTTTTTCCAATGGTTGTGGCTAGGTGACCACAAAACATTGGTTTATTCAGTCTGTAATCATTTGTTGAACATCTACAATGAGCCAATACTGTGCCTGAGTTCAGGTGAATAAAAGGAAGATAATGTGTATTTCTAACATCAAGTGATATGAAGGCTAATGAGGGACAGAGACATATAAACACTAAAATTCAATGAAAGTTATCTTGTAAGAGAGTAATGCAAAGTTTTCTAGGAGTCCAAGAGGGCTAAAATGATTAAATCAGTTGGGAGCATTCAGAAAAGTATCAAAAGAAAGGGACAAAAGGTCTTGAAGGATGGATAGGAGTTCACTAGAAGGCAAGAAGGTGAGGAGTACTGGAGGAAAAGGAAACTGAATATACAAAATCATGAAATGTCAATGATGAAGATGTGTTTAAGAAAATGATAAGGTCACTGTGACTTGAGGCAGAGGATGTGGTTGGAGAACAAATGCTTTTAGAGAGAAACTGTCTTAGAGGTCCTGTTTGAAATTTTTTAAAAATAATGAGAAAAGTATTATAGTAAAATGGCTAGGAAGGGACCAAGTGATAAGTAAATTTCTCTGCAGCTCTTCAGTCTCAAGGAGGGTCTTATTAACCAGTGCAGTTTGCCTTGAGTATAGGATGAGATTTGTGCGTTTATGAGACAAGTATTTGTCTTCTCAGATCAATGTGAGTCTGTGATGACCATAAGATCATACAGTCCTATCACATGTCTCCTCTATTTGCTATCTGCTTGTGCTTTTAGGCTCTCTGGTCACTTCTCTGTTTGAAACCAAAGATCCCTTAGGGAATATTCCATGCCTCATTGTACCCACTTTCTGCAGGTAAAAGAGTCTTCCAAACCCAGTTTTGTCAACCCTCCACTTATGCCTTCAAAAATATATCCTTATGGCTTGGAAATGAAGGTAAATAAGTAATAGTGGATAATACTACAACCCATAATAGCCCAACCAGCCAATAAAGCTACTTATTTTTATTTGTTTGTTTATTTATTTATTACAGTTCTTGGGAGTTGAACCCAAGGTGTTGCACATAATTTGCAAGTGCTCTACCACAGGATTTCACCCCAAGCCATTTTTTAATTTTTTATCCTGAGACAGGGTCTCACTAAGTAACACTGGCTACCTGTGACCCCGAAAGTAAGATCCTCTGCCTCCACTGGTATTACAGGCATGAGCCACTGAGCGCGGCTGCTAGTATCTTTACATGCATTCCTTGCCAACTTTCTTTCAGAAGCACATGATAGAATGATAGAAAGAAACAAAAGAAAAAGTATTGAGGTGGACATTTTTGGTTCTTGGCCACCCAACATCCAGTCTCCATTTTTATCAGTACCTATTTGCTTTGGGGAATTGTCCTTTTTCCATTGTGTGCAGTGCTGTTGAGGTTGTTAGTGCCATTGAGTGAGGTCCAACTCATAGTGACCCTATGTGCAACAGAATGAAACACTATACAACACTATGGCATGCCCAACACTACTGTCACATTCATCATGTTTGCAGTGGCTGATTGTTTTGGGGAGTGGACTACCAGCTGCTTTTCCCCAGCCTACAGCACCTGGTATTCCCATATAATCTTCTATCCAGTTACTAACCAGGCCCAACCCTGCTTAGCTTCCGAGATCTGATGAGAACAGATGCCACGGAACTATGGATGTAGGCTGTGCAGTTCTAGTAGCAGTTCTACTGATAACCTAGATACTTTCCCTTCTACTCCTTCTGTTAGGCCTTGCCCCAAATCCAGATAATTAAACTCTTTCTCCTCTGATGTTGAATCTTGGTCACAGTATTGCCGTGACAAAAGAAATAGTAAAGCTTCATTTTCTTTTGTGACATCTGGGCAAGAAAACTATTCTAAAGCTGGTTCTCTAGCTACCCCTCACATCCCATGAACTCTATCATAATCTTTTCATAAAATTCCCTTTTTGTTACAATTACTAAGTAACCCTGAGGTAATACAAAATCACAAAGTGCACATACTCACTTTCTAAAAAATTAGTTTTCCTGTTTTATAGAAATAATCACAACTTCTAAAATGATATAAGAAAATCATGTAAGAAAAATACTCATTTGTATAAATGTATATAAAAAGGACTCCAAATGAAGTCTGTGTAATACTAAAGGTAGTTTTTAGTAATGGCATTGATCTCTGATTCCCAGTAACTGGAAACTGAGATTGAAAACCCTTTAGAAGCTTGCAGGGATACTGAGAATCCATCTAGGTTTATTCTTCTACCTTTATACAATCTTCCCAACCTAGCCTGACCCCTTGCCTTCAAGAGAAGTAGGCAGAAAACCCTACATATTGTATCATCTTGAAAGTAGGAATAGGTAACTAGGACAGACAGTAATGATTCTGATGTTGAAAACTGATATGCCTCCATATCAGCCACAAAGCCTTGGACATCAGGACCATCATATCTTCCAGGGTAACTACCTGGCTTAAAATGGTTTCCAGCTGTCTCTAACATATGCCAGATTTAAAAGTGTGAAAAGAAAAAAATGATTTTTAAAATTACATCCATGTAGTAGTTGAATTGGCTGTAACTATTAAAGTAGCAATTATATTTGTTTATTCTTAATCCTGGCAGGGACTATATGACTTTATATAAAGTAGATAATGGAATGAAAACTTTCATCAAGCACCTGGGTATTTTGAAATGTTTGGATACTAGACATCATGGTGAAATATCATACAAAGAATTGTTCAGAAAGAAAACAACATTGCTAAGCAAAGAAGTGTTCAGGGCAACTGCTGTCCATATGTGTGTGTGTGTGTGTGTGTTGAACCCAGGGCATTGCACATACTTTGCAAGTGTTCTACCACTGAGCTGATCCCCCAACCCATTTTTCACTCTTTTATCTTGAGACAGGGTCTCACTGAGTTATACAGGTTGCCTCTGGCCTTGAACCTGCAATCTCCTGCCTCCACCTCATGTGTTCCTGGGATTACAAGTACAAGCCACTGAGCCTAGCTGTCCCTACATTAAATTATATCAAATTGTATATATGGAAAGTAGAAAGAAACACTTTATGATCCATATTTTTCTCTAGTGCTATATCATTCAGGCTGTAGCCTGGGCTTTGAAATTCTTTGTTCAGTATTTGTTTCCCAAATCCTCACAAGGCATATCCATATAACCAGGATCTTATCAGTTTGTCAGTTCTGTTTTCTCTGTGTGCCCATGATGGCAAAGCAGTGTCTATTTTTCATCCCAGCAAGGGTATCAGCCATACTCTATTGTAAAGAATTTCCTTGTTATGTCCCTTCTTCCTTTTGAAATCCAGTTGCCACTTGCCTGAGCACATGCCTGACATGTGCAAAGCAGTAGATTGGGCCCCTAGAACTATGAGAGAGAAAGAGAAAGGGAGAAATAGAGGAAGAAATCCCATTGCCAGAAACAGCCTCTTGGAGTTAAACCAGGCTACTGTCAGCAATCATTTTTTGGTGGATATCTGAAAACTTCGTGGAATATAAATATTTTTCTATGGTTAGACATTATCCACATATCAAATCAAATGAAATTTGGACATGGTGGTTATTGGATATAAGTTCATGTTTAAAAAATTTTTTTTGACTGACAATGCCTGATTACTTACATCAGCAATTTTCATCTCTAGTGAACATTATACACACCTGGAGAATGTTTTATTAATACCATTATCCTATCCCCACTCCAAAGTAGAATTTGGTCATTAGTGCCTTTTAAAAGTCTCAGGTGATTCTAATGTGGAACCAAGGTACTGAAATGCAGATTAAGCTATAAAGAATGTGTCAAAACACTGCTGATTATATGATCTCTTCTTTTTCATACAACACTTTTTCAAGCTATCCGTAAGAAGTTAAGAAGTATTCTGCCTGTTATGATCCCAATATCTTTCTTCCTTTATCTTTTCATCTTGGCGGTACTGATCTTCAAAATGTGTTAATTATACACAAAGATGCATTGTTCATAATATTTGCCAGTTCCAGTACAAATTGTGTGTGTGTGTGTGTGTGTGTGTGTGTGTGTGTATGTATTTTCATGTGATGCTGTGTCTTGGTCAATACAAATGCTTTCATCTATACTAGATCATTTTGTAAAAACATAATTTTATATTAGTGGAGAAGAGCTAACAATACGTGAAAATGAGGAACAAAAGGAGCAATAATTATAATTTATCAGGAACTTTGTTTTTTAACCGAAAAAGCACTGATTTACTTGTACGGAGCAATTTTCAACCATCCCAAAATGATCAGTGACATCTCCAAGTTCCTGTCAGTAGTTCCTGCCCTTTTCCACAGTCTTAACTTGGAATTTCTGATATCATTGCAATCAGCTGTCAAGTGGCATGGCAATCAACTGAATTCTCCACAGCTTAGACATCCAAGATGGCACACTTAACATGGATGATGAAGAATTCTTAGCAGTGTTTACATCTTTATACCGTATTTCCTTACAACACAATGGTAGTTGTGTGAAGCTGCTAGGACAATATTCATTGAACAATAATAATTGGGTCTTTTCTGTGCATCAAGTTTTTTGTTAAGTAAACCAAATAGATTCCTTGTCTTCTGCCAACTTACCTCTCAGAGGGGAAGAAAAAAAAAACAGTTGTGAGTATGTATAACCTGGTAACTATGGCAATACCCAGGGGAAATAGGATTGGAGAGGCAAGCAAGGGTATGCAGATGTGCCATCTAGTCTACAAAAGGGAAGTAATATAGTACTAGTCCTATAAAGAAAGGTAAAAAAGGGCTTCCAGGAAGAGGAAATAGGTGCAAAGGTGAGAAAACACAAGGTCAGCTGAAGAAACTAGAAATCCCTTAGTGTGGATGGAGGATCTAGGAATTTAGAGGTGGATTACTGTATTTGCTATCAAAATATTCACAATCCCTCTGCAACGCTCCTAGTGTGGAGGCTGAGTCCCTCACCTGTTAATATTATTTTTGCCATGTGTCTTGCTTTGCCCTAAGAAAAGCAAGTGGAAGTGACATGAACCTATTTTAATCAGAACTTTAAAAAACCCATCAGTGATTCACCATTGTTTACTTTCTACTGCCATGAGAGTAGCCATGTCCTAGAAAAGGGGCTTCTTCATCAGCCTGGGCCAAGAGGAGAAGATACCCTGCACCAAGCCCCTCACAAATTCATAATGGACAGGAAGTGAGGTTGAAAACTCATCATTTGTGTTATAGGCCTCCAGCATTTGGAGACATTTTTCTTCTATGCATAAAGTGCAATATCCTGACTGACACTCAGGACTTACCCAAGTTAAATGGTCTGTTATTCTGTGTATATTTTGATGGTGTTCTATGCAAACTAAATCACAGAAACAACAAAAAACAGAAGAATAGAGGAGAAGCTATCTGTTCCATGGCATTATTAATTATGTGATTGTAACTGGAATAATAAGTGCGCCCTCTTTTATTTTACAGTTGGAAGAAAAACAGATCTGCAAATATTTTATCTTTCAGGAATCTCCACACAACTTTCCAGTCTTGCTTCATTATCAGTATGTGCTCTTCTCACCTCACATAAGACGACCTTGAATAGAATTCTGGGAGACAAACGCTTGGTTGTTGGTTGTTTTCCACTGTGACATGGCACTTTATGTGTTGCTGAGCATGACCCATTTGGCCTGTTCTATTCCTTCACCCCCAGGAAGACTAGCACAGTTGGGTCTGAGATGCTGTTTTTCTTCGAGTAGTTGCCTAGGGCTCTGTGGTGAACTCTGTTAAGGCAAGAGTGGGACTCAATACATATACATTCAAGCCTATGGAGTTTCCAACTTATGTACAGAGTATTGATGGTAAAGGAATACAAATGCAGATATACTATTCTAAAGAGAGAGAATGGTTAGGAGATAGTTAGATCACTCAGAGAGACTACAACCTAATGATTAAGATGGTAGTTTTTGGATTATGGTTCAGTTCCTAGCTCTGCCATTTAAAAGCAACTCCCTAACAGTCTCTGTTTCTTTATTCATTTAACATGGAAAATAGATATATATATAGACGCACATACACACACTGGAGTGTATTGTATATAGTGTCATTAAGAAAATCCATAAAAAGAACTTTGAACCCTGGCATACATTTATTAAAAGATAGTATCATTATGTCTCATCACATGTAATCCAGGCTGACCAACTTCCACTACTCCTATGGTTTATAAAAAGAAGCACCAAAGGTCATATAGCTCCTCCTAGTAATAGCAAAACTGAAATAAAATTCCTCCTCCTACCATCTTGGTTCATGTTCATGTAGTAGAAAACCCATAAGAATGACTTTAAAGAGATAAAGGGTTCTTTCTCATGTCTAAAAAATCTGTAGTGAAGCAGTCCGCAATAGTATGACAGCAACATAATCATCAGGAATCCACACAATCCTTTTCTTTTTTGGTTTCCATTCCATTTTCAAGTTTACCTCATAATTCCAGATGGCAACCAAAGCTCCATTCATCACATCTGTGGTCCAAACATCAGGAAGAAAGAACAAAAAGTTAAATATCTCTGCTGAGTTAGCTGACTTAAAGGAGGCTACAGAGCCGGGCACAGTGGTGTGCGCCTGTAATCCCAGAGACTCAGGAGGTATCAGCAAAATGATCACAAGTTCAAGGCCAGAGGTAGCATACATAACTTAATGAGACCTTTTCTCAAAATAAAATTAAAAAATGGGCTGAGGGTACATCTCAGTGGTAGGCAGGATGCTTGCAAAGCATGGCTGAGGCCCTGGGTTCAACCCCCAGGACCAAAAATAAAATAAGCAGCCTACATAGAAGACTGTTTCATCTCATGGGTCAGAACTTAGTTGGCTTGTCATACCTAACTGCAAGGGACGAAGAAAAAAAATGTCTTTAGGTTGCTTGCATTTTTATTCTAACTAGAAATTTCCTGAGAAAGGAGAGAATGCATACTGGAAAGCATCAGCAGTTTCTTCCCCTTCTTCACACGCAGTAGGAGAGTAAGGAGTTACATCTGAGCACAGATACATAACCTTGATCTTCTAAAGTGCTGATCCTGAGTCCAGAGGTGGGCCTCACGGTTCTCCTACATGCCAACCACTTTTACTGGCTTAATCAACCCAGGAATAAAAGGGTTATAGAGGAATGCTCATAATATAAAACAGAAAGCCAGAAAATTGTATGCTTTATAAATCAATGACCCCTTTGTGCCCTTTAGCCATTCCATAATGGTTTATTTTTTTCTCTGTATTGCTCAAAGTATTTGGCCTTGTTGACCCTTGACATGTTATAAATTAGCTCATTCATCCTAAAGAGAAAAAGCAGTATCCTTTTTTGTACAGTACATTCAATATGGTTTTTTATTTTAAATACAATTTTTAAAAAAATGTGTTTATTCATATAATTGTGTTGTCAGCTTATTGAAAATATCCATATACATAAGAATGAATATTAACTTTTGTAATTTTGAAATACTTCTCATGATAATTTTTCCTTAATATTTACAAGTGCTGAAAATTTAATTTTTTAGCTAAATAAACATAAGCAAAATACAGGTTTGATTCTCTGAAAACAGAATCTATTCTAGATTTTTCTCAAAAAGATGTTTGAGATCAGCAAAAAATGATACACACTTACCTCCTTTAATTGTTGAAAATGACTTTTTAAACGTTATATTATTTTTATTTGGCCTATCTAAATATCTGCAAACTATCTTCTGAAGAAGAATTGATTCATTTTGTTCACATTTCTTATTTCTAATCCTAACAATTATTTAAGGATACCAAATTCATAAATGAGACCCATTATGAAAGGATGAATAAGATGAAGAATAGTATACATATTCCTCATTATTTCTTATTAAAATAATATTGCAAAATACTACACACATTTCATATTAACCCAGTTAGAACTGAAATGGTGAATCCAAGTAAATTAAAGAAAAAAATCTGTCAAGCTATTTTCTCTAAAACATGGAAGAATCATTATAACTATTTGAATCTAAAGATCCAAAGACAGGGACGGAATAAATCAATCATTCTACAATTGAAATCAGGTTAACAGGCAAACTTGAACAAAGAACAATTGACATTGAAGAAAATCCCATAAAGAATGGATACACAGGAGAAATCAGAAGTTCAAATGTCAAAGGCCTTCACTGGAGATGGGGGTCCCTGTGCTTCCAGAAACTCCATTGCCCACCCTAGACTTTCCTGACAAAGAGCTGTTCTTAGTCCCATTCCTTGTCTCTGCCCCCTCTTCCTTCCTCTGAGACTTGTCTGAACTTCCTTTTCAAAAGAAAAACATGTTTCTCCCCATAATTTTTTCAACCTATTTGTATAGATTCACTATTTTATAGCAACTTCTGTTTTTTCTTAGGGAAATCACATGTTCTAGAAAATCCCACTGTATTCTGGAACCTTTGGAAGTCTCAAAATTTAATCAGGAGTGAAGCTGACAGATGCTTGGAGATGAGTGAAAAAAATTTCTGGGTGCTGGGACACCTAACTCTCTTTCTCTCTTTAAAAAATATAAATGGTCAATAAAAATTCAGTTGAAAAAAATGGAGGTGGATATTTTGAATAACTCTAACTCAGAACCCTTCAGATGTTGACTAGGCTAAAAGGAAACATTTTCTAATGAGGAAAGCCATACCCTTCATATAACAAAGGCTGTTTTCAAAAGCCAGAGCACTGGCTCTGTGAAATAGACCATCTAGGACAGCTGTTCAAGTTCAACAGTGAAATAATTAGACATTCCACACTGTTGCCATTTGATATGAGGTGCCCAGACTAGGTCTCTAAGGCAGGGAAACAGGGTCTGGAACAGAAGATACAATGAGAAAAAAAAAACTGTGAATGGAACAAGTAATACTAAATGGAATTAAGATTCTGCACTTGCTTTGCCAAAGATTTATACTCACATAAATCCCAAACCTAAATAAAGTAAGGTGTGGAATGTTGGAGGGCTTTCGGAGTTGGGAACATGTGTGGAGCTGCCAAATGGGTCATTGTTTCTAAAAATGATGTGTCCCAAGATGACAGCAAACTTGTTTCTCAGACAACTGGCATTCATTTGTGTGGCTGCACCAGCACTTCCTTCTTCCTTGATTTGTCCAGGATATGCTTTGTCCTGACAAAGCTGGAGTGTGATACATATGTGTTGAAGACTATGACTGCTTAGGATTTTTTGTATTTTATGAATATCGCTTTGATTTGGTACACGTTAGTATAATATTTAGGGAAGGAAGAAGAAATAGGTCAGGTGGAGCATTTCACTCAGCAGTCAGTTCAGAAAAAACCTGGAACTCTGAGGCCATGTGGAGCTTTTTTCACTTATGTTCACATTACTGATTTAATACTTGTGAAATTTTGCTATTTTTTAAAATCACAATTAGTCATTAAAAAGAAATCCTCCCCATCGCATTTGCCTTTGATAAGTATCTGTTAGGTTTGGGGTTGCTCTGGTTTGATTTCACCAGTAATAGTTGGAAAGGGTTGGCTGAAGTCTCTCATCATTTCTGAAAGACTGATTTCTGGAATGCATGTGCTGCCATCTCCCATGTCCTTGCAGTCCCTTCTCTCCTACTCTTAACCGAGGCCAGCTGTCTTTCTGTGTTCCCGTCTTTATTAAAGGCATCACCACTTGCAAAAGCTAGAAGTCATCCTCCATCATATCTAGTTTACTCCCACATGGAATCAGTCACCAAATTTTGACAGTTCTGCTGCAGGGATGGATGTTTTCAAGTCTGCTACTGCTTATCCATTCTCATCTTCTGTCTGTGAGGCTATTGAAATAATTCGATCACTGGCTTTGCTCTCATGATCCCTCTCCTGCCTCACATATGGCCTTTTGGAGCAGTACCAACAGGTATGTGTTTCTTGGCTTTAACTCTTCCACTTGTCCCCAGTTGCAGGGTAGACTCCGTAGTCACTAATATGGCTCAACAGCCTTGTCTTTTCATCCCTCAGCTTGTGTCTCTCTAACATCACTTTCTCCCACATCCTCTCATGCCTTCTGCTTCTCACCACTGACCAATCATATCACCAAGTCTTCTATCAATGTTGTGTGAGAAAACCCAACACACAGGCAATGATTTTCCTTAGCACAGAAGTTCTGCATAATGAAGCTATAATAGCAAGGCCCAAAATAGTAATGTGCTTACTAACATCACCCATCCAGCTATCCATTCAATAATATGTATTTGAATATGCTAGGCCCTATTCTAGGTATGCCTGCAGCCGTATCCCTTTGACATCCGATCCCATCAGATCTCGGAAGCCAAGCAGGGTCAGGCCTGGTTAGTACTCAGATGGGAGACTGCCTGGGAACACCAGGGGCTAGAGGCTTGTGAGAAGGACCAGGCAGTCCACTCCTAAGAAATAATCTGCCATTGAAAACCCTATGAATAGCAGAGATGCGCTGACAATAGTTTCACCTATTGTACATAGGGTTGCTATGAGTCAGACACCCACTCGACAAACCTAACAACTAAGATGCTAGATACATCAGCTTATAATAGATGTGGGAAAATACTGAGTAACCTTTATAGGTAGATCTGGAAACTCAGATAATTCCACCAGCAATATTTTCCAGGAAGGTGAGTGATAGATTATGTATGCATGTATGTTATACACACACATATGATATTCAAAATGTTTTAATCACTAATATGGCACAGGTAGTGCCTAATCAGATTGATTCTTTTTTTTTTTTTTTTTAAGACCTGAAGCTCTTACCCACTGGAAAAAAGTGGTACAGGGCTGACGTGAAAAATACAGGAAAAGGCACAATAAGGTAATTTATCTGCAAGAAGAGGGCCTAGCATGCAGGGATTTTAAGTCTCTCCATCTTTGCTTCTTTCCAATCTCAGAGGAGAAAAAAATTGAAATGAACTAGAGACTGAAATGCTTTATTTTTTTATTGTTTGGGTACCCATATACCATTCATATCCATTTTCTAAAAACTGAATCTCCATACCCCTAAATGTGACTTTCCTTCAAAAACCATTGCTTTTTTATGAAAAGCAAGACAGTGGTCAACCAAGAGAGATGACAAGACCAATCCCTGCAGGCAGGACTGATAAAGATCAGCCAGTTGCATGCTGTTTCACAGTGGATACCTCTTCCAACTCAGGAAAAAAAAAAAAAAAGGAAGAAAGGAAAAAATTATATTAATTGCAAAAGTTTCACAGATGTCTGCAGCAGTTGACCAGAGCTCTTGGGTTATTGCTTGTCAGACTATTAATGGGTTTGGCTAACCATGACAGTCATTACTTTTCCCCCTCCTGTGAGCTACTTTCTGTGTAATTTATGCGTACGTTTTGCCAAGATTTGACAACTTTCAGGATATTAACATAAAATTAGACTGCAGAGCTGAACAATGGGGTGGCTTTAAAATTAGCTGTGGTGAAAACCAATCAAATAGAATTGGCTTTTTCTTTGCATTACTCCTAAGTTCATGATCCTTCTCTTTCTTTTCCACACATAACTGTAAGTGTGGACAGTTCTGCAAAGAGTAGATGGAGGCAGAAGGACTATGAGGGGTGTGATGACCTTAGAGGCTCTGTGACCCAGGCAAGCTCCCACCAGATAGAATGTGCCACAGTGGCTTTAATGAACCTGTGCAGTGACCATTCTCAAAATTGGCCAAAGCACACCCACATTTTGGAGCCCATCTGAGGGGAGAGGTTTTCCTCTGCCATCTCTCAGTTCCACACAGCTTGCTCGGCGAATGCCATTACAGAATGCGATGTGCGTGTTAATAAGCCAGGACATCTGGTAACCAGCTTTTTTCTGATTCATTAACTGACTGTGCTTCTGTGGCCAGGGGGGAGGAAAGGAGAAACTGGAAGGTTTTGCTTTTAGCAAACGGGTGCCTGATGTATGTCTCATTTCTTTGGTCTCATTTTGCCTCTTCTTTCAAACTTCCCTCCAAGGTTAGCATTCAGAGAGACCTATTGTAAGCAGTCTCTTATCCCACAGAGGAAACAAACGATATTTCGATCATTCTATATAGTCTGGGAGTGCAGGAAAGAGGAAAAGAGTCTTAGAAATCGTATTTTCTAAACGCTATTTGAAAGCAGAAGGTGAAGGAAGCGAAGAACTCACCTAGGATCACAAAGGTAAAACTGAGGCAAAGCAGAGGCTGGATGCCAGCCTTTTCCTTCAGTCCATTTTTTTCTCTATCTCAGCACATTGCTTAGACTAATTTTTTTTTAAATCTATCTCACTATTATCCTTTAGGTCAAGAAGATGTGTCTGCTTGGTTTTTCTTTCCTACCTCTTTTTCATATGCCTTTAGGAACATCTGAGCAGACTACAGTGCTGAATCAATCCTCCTGGCTCTCCTAATAAGTGATTAGAGACCCGTTTGAGCATTTATAAGAGGTACTTAAAGATACTTGACTTAAACTTCTGAAGAATGGAAAATTTCAATCCAGGTTGTGAACAACTCTAGGGAACACAATGAACTAGAATACAATGAGAAAACTCAAGTAGAAAATGGAGCAAGGTTATGAAAACCTCCCAATGATCAAGAAGTTCAAATTTGTTTTGGGGAAAAAAAAAACTATTATCCCAACAACAACAACAACAAATCCTCCTTATTGAAGTAAATCAGGTCCAAATGCTCGAGAGAGTGATTGAGTAAAAGAAGTCTGCCTTGGTGGTACGTGTTGAGGGATGAAATGGACAATGAAGTTTCCATATGTTGTTTTTATGCAGTAATTAGAAACTGTCACACACCGTTTCATTTTTTCATTTCCTCGGGCTTATTTGCGTGTTGGAACTTCCTTTCAAGCAAAATGGTGAGCATCAAACTGACACCCAGCTGAAAGGAGGTGCAGTGGCCTTGGGTGTCCTCCCTGCCCAGAGGCAGGAGGGGCGCCAGAGGCAGATCCTGTCAAGGCGCCCTGGGCAGTGAGGCAGCAAAGAGCAGCTGCCCTGGACGCTCTTCACCTGGCGTTGCATCTTGCCTGGGTGGAAACGCTGACCGAGTCCTCTAATCAGTCATTATGGAGACTTTGGCTATCCTAAGCTGCTCTCCTTTTTCGAGCACTTTCATTCCATCCTAATTATCTTCCTTTTATTATTTGCATAACCAGACTTGAATTTAGGTACCCTATTATCCCTGTGGCCAGGCACAAAATGATTCCCCTGGAATCTTAGCAAATCTAAATAAATTACTTTTTCATGTTTGGACTCTCATATAAGATCTTTCTTTTTCTAGAAATCTTCATTGTTGTGAAATATCAGAATAGGTCAACAAATTTCCATTGAATAAGGATTGTGGGTAGGAGATGAACACTCTAGAAATCTTTTAAATGTCTATGTTCTAAAAGAACAACTTCCTATTACTAAACTATTACTCTTGAACTGTCAAATCCCAGGAAGCTGAAAGTAAAAAGAAACTTCATTTGTCTGAGATGGATAATCTACCTGAACAGCTATTCGACTGAATATTTAAATGACCTGGAACTATTAGAAGAATGGAATTAAAATTACACGATTTGACTTATGATACAGTAACAAATTTCCAAAAATTACATTACAGTCAGAAAGAAATTCCTTGGGAAGTTTATAATGTCATTTTAATGAAATCCTTTCAATAACTTATTCAATCTGAAATACAGATAAACAAAAAGACAAATCACATTTTCAGAAAGAAGCATTGCTATTTTGATATTTGTTGTTTAACCTTTTTTTAGTTTGGGTATCAGTGTTTAATATGTAATTTTTTTTCACAAAAATAATGAACCTAGTGTCTTATAATTTTCTAGCATAAAAGGCATCAAGAACATTTTTTCATGACGAGTATTTCTACCCTATCATTTTAATGGCTGTTTAGTATTCTAGAATATAGTTTTCTATATTTTATCTAGGCCAACTCCTTTTTGTTAGACATCTTGATTGATTAAAATTTTTTCCTGTTATAATCAATGTGGTGATCATAGAATATCTATTCTTTGTCATGTCATTATTTCTTTGGTTTACATTTTTGAAGCAAAAGTGTTCAATGAAAGGCTATGCCCAATTTTTAGATTTTTGATACATATTGCCAATTGTCTTCCAGAGAAGTTGTATTAATTTAAAATCCCACCAGCAGAGCATGAGGCCCTTGTTTCCTCGATCCCCTGCCAACAGTCAGCATTCTGGTTCTTTTTAATCTTGGCTAATCTGAGGAGTGAAAAATGGTGTCTCTTTGTTGTTTTAATTAATTCATTTTTGAAACCAACGTTTCTGAAGACAGAATGGCATATCTTTGGTCCTTTACGTGATCGATTGCAGATGTTACTAGTTACACCTACAATTGATTGTTTTTTGTATTTTATAGTTTTGTCATCGTTTTACAGCAGGTAAATCTAATCTGTTTAGACCACAGACCATTTGATCTGCTAGGAAAATACAGATGTATGTAAATGAAGCATAGAGGCTGTCTTATTCCTTGTATCTGGGAAAATAAAAAAGACAGTGAAATTCTAAAACCACACATTGGTTGGCGCTGGGGTGGAAGGTGTTAGACAGCTGGAAGACAGTGCTATTGGTCAGCCAGTGGAAGGTGTCCTTTGGCAATGGCACAACTGCCGGAGGTGACTGTGTTGGTATCTGTAACATGTTGATGTGCAAAGTGAAAAAATGAATCCTGTTCCTCAGGAGAGTCCTGCATATGTCAAGTATATTGTCTCATTAAGCCAATCCATTTATCAACCCACTGAATGCCAATTAAATTGCACAGGATGGTGCAGGTATATGGTGAGCTGTTGGTGCCAAACTTTATTACAGCTGAGATTTTCTGGCGCAGTATGTGCCACCCAGCAAAATGGCAGGCATATCAAAGCCAAATTAAATGTTCTTGAAATAATGCCTTTAAAGAGGATGAAATGCCACAGCCTGGCAGAAAAGAATGTGAAATGTAATGTCAGTTCTTGGTGTACTTTTAGTTCCAATGAAGATGTCAAGGCTCAGATCCAACCAGTGCCAAATGTCTTCACAGCGTGCAAATTAGATCAGAGTAATTTCATCAGGAGAATGATCAGACTCTGCTGTAGTTATGGCTGAATTCACTGTTTCTGCTGAGGGCTGGGCTGAGGAACTGGGACCCAGCTGAGCTCACGCTGCCATCCTCAGAAAGAGAAAGGGCCAGATTTAATGTATTGCTCTCTTGATGCCACAATTGAAAATCAGTCCCATCTCTCAGAGATGTTGCTAAATGAACATCTAACATAAATTACAATAAACTTGTTTGGAATTTTAAAAATCCAGTTACTGAAAACTAACCTATAATAAATATAAGCCAGTTGCCAAAGGGCATTATATGTAAAAACGACATTATATGTTTGTAATTAAACATGAAATTTCTATATACACACATATAGATATTGGTGTTAAATAAAGTATTCAAACTCCAGGTATGTTAGCAAGTGTGTGTGTGTGTGTGTGTGTGTGTGTGTGTGTGTGTGTGTATACATGTATGTACATTGTGACTGCAACAATAGGCTTAAACAAAAAGATTATGTGTCTGGCACAGTACTGAGGAATGTTTTGTTCTATTGTACATAGAGTCTCTATGAGTTGGACCCTGTTAAACAGCACCTAACAACATATATAATCTATTGACATAATAAGTATTCTAAAGAGTCACTTAAGAGAAATAAGTTGAAATACAAAATAAAGAATACTGAAAATCTCTAAGAATAAAATAGAAGCCTACTGGAATTTGATAACTAATCTTCAGTGCTAAGTGTAGAAGCAATGGGGCACAAAGGATCTTAGGGAGGAAACAAATGATCTAGCTAACATTTAGAATAGATGCAAGAAGCCAGTCTTATAATGAGATTAGTTAATTTCACCGTGAAATTAGTGCCCATTTTGGATTTGTTTCTCAATGCAGTACTGTTAAAAATTCTCCTGATATGATATTTTAGATTAAAAACAGAATTTTTTTTTCAGTGAAGCACCCATGGTACATGCTTGTAATCCCAGTGATTCAGGAGGCTAAGGCAGGAGGAACATAGGTTTGAGGCCAAAGGCAGCCTGTGAAACCTAGCAAGACCCTGTCTCAACAATAAAAAATAAGAAAGAGGCTAGTGGTGCAGCTCAGTGGCAGAGGACTTGCCTAGCATGTATAAGGCCCTGGTTTTAACTCTCAGTGCTGTAAAAAAAAAAAAACAAATAAAAAAAATAAAAACAGGTTTTTTCACATATTATTTTCTATCACAGCAATAGTGTCAGAATTCCTCTTTGAATTTGTAACTAGGTCATCAGTGAAGATGTGGTAGAATTCCCGATATTTATGTGACATTCCTAAAAACAACTAGAGAATTCTCAATATTTTGTTTTTCAGGAAGTTGTGGTTGATTTTCAGACTTTTCAAACTATTTACGTTTTACTGATACAATAATAAAGAGCTTTGTTTTAATTCCTATTTGCATAATATTTTACTATGCTTATTATATGGCCTTGATAAAACATAAAGTGCTAAAAAAAGTACAAGAAAATAAAAATTATCCAAAATCCACCATCCAAAGTGTGTGTGTGTGTGTATGCAATATATATGCACATTTTTTCTAGTTTTATTAACTGATTTTTAAAAAATTAGAGACCTATTGTTTATAAAGTTTTGTCTCCTTCCTTATACACCATTAGAATTTTCTGTGCCATTCCATAGGCTTAATATTATTTTATTTCCACAGAACAATGTGTGAAACATCCTCTATTACTGAAAGTTTATATCTGAATTTAACTACTGGATTAACTTCACAATGAGCATGCTTACAAGCAAACCTGGGTCGATCTCTAATACATTTCTTTGGACAGACTCCTCAGAAGCAGGATTTGAATTAAAAGTATGAATTTTTAAGGTTCTTGTTATCACTGTTTTACTTTTCAGAATCTACAGTCCATCTACAACTTCATTCCCTGCCAACAATACCATTACAAAACCAGATCCGTAAAACACAGCTCCATTATGAATTCTCCATTTCAAATCTTATTTTCATATAAATAAGGTAGAATGATTCAAAACAGGCAAATACCATGAAATCTGAATGTAGAGTGGCAGCTCCTTCCTTTCTGTTGTCATTCACTGCCATGGATGTGCTGTGCACTATCCGATACTGGAAGATAATTCGATTGATTATATGGTAAGCTTATGTTGTTGTTGTTGTTAGGTGCCGTCGAGTCGGTATCCGACTCATAGTGACCCTCTGTACAACAGGGGAAACACTATTGTCAGTGCTTCTCTGCTGTGCATAGGGTTTTCAATAGCAGATTGATTTTTGGGAGGGGGTTGCCAGGTCCTTCTCCCAAGCCTACAGCTTCCGGTGTTCCCAGGCGTTCTCCCATCCAGGTACTAACCAGGCCCAACCCTGCTTAGCTTCCGAGATCTGACGGGATCGGATGCCACAGGGCTGTGGCTGCAGGCATGGTAAGCTTAGGACATGCTTAAAGCCAATGAAAAATTATTATCTCAAGCCTTGAAACTATTTGGACCTTAACTATATATTTAATCAATATAGATAACCAATAATTTACCAAAAGCTAGTGTTACTTCGAATTACTTTGTATTCCTGTTTATCTCTTTAGAATCATTAGGCCCTGGGCTGTGAAGCTTTCTTTCATCTCCTATTTTAGCAGTAGGCACAAAACCCAAGGCTTTCTCCTGGGTTTGCCAAGACCCCAGACGCCAAGCCTTGGAACATTCTAGTAGCAACATCTGGCCTTTTGGTGAGCTCCACATGCAGTTGTATGCTCAGCTATGAACTGCCTCTGGGGATGTCACATGGTCAAATCTCTACTGATACTGACTTTGGGCTCACATGTTCTCTGAGGGAATGTTTTGAATATGTAACAGATAAAATTAGATCTGTTATGTGCAAAATTAATGTTTTCCTGTATAAAATAATTTGTTTTAAATTCTTAATTCTTTTCTTGGTAGAGTTGCATTCCAGCTTAGTGTACAATTTATTTATAATTTTTTTTGAGAAGCCAGATAAGACACTGTTTTAGCTCAGGATAAATTTTGTACAACTTCACTAAATTCATGAAAGGTACCAGATTTGCATTCAGAAGTGGCTGTAAAGTACTAATAATAATTGAGGGGAAAGGAATTCATATTTCTAAGACATTTTCTCAAAAATTACCTTCCTAGTTTATTTTGTCAAGAACATTTCTTAAGCATATGCAATGCTCTGAACCAATATTATATTTGGCTTCCCAAGACATTTGTCTGCTAAATACCTGTTTTAATGTCTTTTTCAATCAAGAGATTAAAATTCATGTTCAAATACTAGTGATTTCTTTAAAGTTGTTATCAGTTTAGCATAAAAAGCAATCCCACGTGTTTTCCTTTTTGAATATGCAAGATTAATCAAACACAAGATAAAATGCAATTAAATTAACATATTGCCTCCAACAATTTTCCATTTTTCAAGAAAAAAATGCATTTATGAATATATTGTGCAACATGTGGAAGGTAATGTCTAATACTATGTCAAGACACATGGACTTCAGAAAAATTATCATATTTAGAAATTGTTAGTTTTCAGGTTCTTATTAAATTCTGCTTGTTCTGACATTACTATGTAGTTTGTTTTTATTGGTAATGAAGCATTCAAATTTTCATACTTCCTTTAAAGTATATTTTTGCATAAAATTTTAGAAGCAGAAATTTATTTCCATTTATTTTGATTGCTTGACTTTTTAGTACTATTTTCAAAGAAAACATTTTATAATCTTCTAGTCAAAGTACTGAATGAGTGACATGGACTCAAACTATGTACATATAGGTATGTCTTATTTCCACAGTGAAATCAGAGGAACCTCCTAATAGATGCCAAATAAATATTTGCTCATCTTTCAAAAGAACTAAGAAAAATTCTGCTGTAAGTCTCATTTAGTAAAATGTGATAACACTATGATACCTCAGTGATTAAAACTGCAGATGAATCAATATGAGAGAGTATGCATACATGGTTCCAAAGTAATCCAAATGCAGTGAGAATCATAATTATTAAAATTGTAGTGAATGATCAGTTGAAGATATTCAGATATTGTCATTAGACTTCTTTTTAAAACTTAGGACTGTGGAAATAACCTAATTATTCAAAATGATAAGGATTACTATACCTTGTTTTGTAAAACTATCAACTTGTTCAAAGCCATCTAATTACTTAGTTGCAAACTTAAGCTGCAGCAAGAATAGTCAGGCCTTGAAACCCTATTAGTATTGGAATTAAGAAGTAAGTATAGATTTTTGTATAAAAAAGTGACATTTATGCAGCCATATTACTATGGCGTCTTATACCATCAGATCTTGGAAGCTAAGCAGGGTCAGGCTTGGTTAATATTTGGTTGGCAGACTGCATGGGAATACCAGGTGCTGTAGACTTGGGAGAAGAACCTCACAACCCACTCCCAGGAAACAATATGTCATTGCAAACCCTATGAATAGCAGAGAAGCACTGATAACAGTGTTTTGCCTGTTGAACATAGGGTCACTATGAGTCGGACACTGACTGGACAGCACCTAACTACAACAACAACAAATTTCTTAGAAGATCTTGTCTTCACTATATTTTTCTCTTCTCCTACTCTTCTTTACTTCTTTTTTCTCTTTTGAGTGGTCTTCATCAGGTGACATTCCCAATAATGGTAGAATAAGGACCTCTAAAAATTCCCTCCTCCATCAAAGCATTGAGAAAACTGGTCAGAATCAACTTTTTTCAAAACTCTGGTAATTAAAGGCTGTCAGCAATTTGGGAAGTGTTCATTCAAGAAATACAGCTGAATCATGGTAGGAACAATGAGATTTGTGGCACTTTAATTTGTTTTGTTCCTATCCCCACTCTGCTGTTTAGTTGTTGTTGTTGTTAGGTGCCATTGAGTCGGTATCCGACTCATAGTCGACCCTCATTCCTTGGGATTGGGTTGCCAGGTCCTTCTCTCATTTTTGCGGTGCTGGGAATTGAACTCAGGACCTCAGAGACTGCAGCGCAGCTCTCTACCAACTGAGCTAAATCCCAGCCCTGCTCTTTAGTAGCATCCCCAAAAACTACTAGCCCATAATCATAGTGAAAACCAGCAGTATGGCAACCACTGGAGGAGGACATTAGTCAGCTCTCTGTTTCTGTGACTAAATATCTAAGAGAATCAACTTAAAAGAAAGAAAGGTTTATTTCGGTATTATAATTCCAAAGGTTTTGGTCTATGGTCAGTTGGTACCATTGCCTTTGGTCTGTGATGAGGCACAACAAGCTGGTGAGGAGCATGTGGTAGAGCACAACTGCTTGTAATATTGTGCCAGGAAAGAGAAGTGGATGGAGTGGGGAGGGTCAGGGATCCAATATCATCTTCAAGGACATGCCCCCAGTGACATCACTTCTTCCACAAGTCCCCACCTCTTAAAAGTTGCACTACCTCCCAAAAGTGCTGGAAGCTGGTGACCAAGTCTTTAGCATACAGACATTAGGGAGCATTTCAGATCCAAACCATACCAAGGAGACAGAAAAAAATTGGACTTCTGTAAATCTCATTCCCAGAAATTCATCATTATTTGACCTGTTGATTAGTTTTCTAGAAGATTCTTCTTGTGAGGTTTTCTTCATTTTACCTGACTTATAGCTCCAATCACTGAGAAAAGTTTTTCTCTGACCTTTTGCAAAAAAAAAAAAAAAAAAAAAAAAAAAAATTGAGGTAATTGTTAATATTGTGGATGCCTGAATCATGGTTAATAGGACAAACAATAGATTAATCAAAAAGCTTAAAATTTGAAAGATGAAATATCCATAGAGGCTTTGATAATCCAACATATACCTAGTAATCTCAAAAATCTATGCACATGCATTCTTAGGAAAGATTTGCAAAAGTCCTAAGCTTTCACCTCTAGCTGACCTTGAGGCTCTCACAAACAGGAAATCAAGGCATCATTCTCAGTTGCCTGGCTTGATGATGAGCATCATAAGGAGGCATATTGTCCAGCATGCACATACAGCCCCTTAACACAGACTGGGAGACTCATTAGTTGTAGTCATTGAAGGAAATCTCTAATTAGTAACTGATCAATAGCATACTTGAACAGAAATTTCAGTGATTACACATGAAAAAGAGCAGAGACTTCACAAAATTAAGTTATAAAATTCACAAAACAACAACAAATAGAAAAAAACAATAAACCTGGACAGGGAAGAGATTTTGATTCACACATTGTGTTATTTAATGTGCCAAATTATCCCACATTATATTTTTTGAAAAGTCAAATTTTCAACAAAAATTGTAAGATATTTGAAGAAACAAGAAATCAGATTCATATACATGAAAAAAATAGAAAATACTGAGAAAGCCCAAATATTGGAATAATAAGACAGGCTTTAAATCACCCATTTTAAATGATTATATTATAAGCAAATAATAAATGTTTGAGGATGTATGTGTGTGTACGTATGTATGTATATATATATATGTATGTATGTGTGTATATATATATACATACATACGTATATATATATATGTATGTGTGTGTGTGTGTGTGTATATATATATATATATATATATATGTATATATATATATATTTACTTTGATTTAAGTATTGTACAACACAGTTCTGTACCAAAACATCGTGTTTGTTGTTGTTAGGTGCCATCAAGTCAAAAACATCATGTGGTGCCTGATAAAAATGTACAATTTTTGTATGTCAGTTAAAATTTAAATTTATAATAATAATAGTAATAATAAATTCAAAGAACTAAAGGAAACCATGTTTAAAGGACCAAAGTATGGAAGTGATGTCTTATCTTGGAGGCAAGCTTTACCAAATATGAATTGTTGACTCACAGTCTTTTCCTTTTAGCAGTTTGAATGCATAATCACTGTACCTTCTGACCTACATAGTGTTTGTTAAGAAATCAGCTATTCGTCTTACAGCTATTCATCTTCCTTGTATGAGTCTTATCTCTCTTACTGCTTTGAAGAATTCTTATTTGTCTTCAGTTTTTGAAAGTTAGATTTTGGTGTGAGGAAGGATAGATCTTTTTAAATTTATCCTACTTAGAGCTTGTTTTGGTCCTGGAATGTGTACATTAATATTTTTCACTGGAGTTGGGTAAGTTTGAATCATTTTTTCTTCACATATTCTTTCTACAACTTTCATCTTTCCTCTCTGACTAGGATCTCTTTTTCTCCTATTTTCAGTGTTAATTTTCATTTCTTCATTTCTCTTTTGTTCTAATGTAATTTCTATCCTTTTTTCTTTTTCTTTCCTTCTTTTTCTTTTTTTGTTTCCTGAATATCTCTGTTTTTCTGTTTATTGTTGTAGTACCTAGGTGCTGTTGAGTCAGGTCCAACTCAGCAACCTTATGTATAGCAGAAAAAAACACTACCCAGCACTGTGCCATGCACATGATCTTTTATGTGTTTGAGCCTATTGTTGTAGCCTCTGTGTTTCTTCTCATTTTGAGTTGCAACACATCAGCAAGTGAAGATCCAAGAGACTCTATTCCAATCCCATCATTATAGTTGACTCTATTTTCAGGAGGTTGTTCTTCCCCAGTAGTTTCTTGAATGCCTTCCAGCCTGGGGGCTCATTTTCAGTCATTATTTGACAGTGCTTCTCTGCTATTCATAGGATTTTCAATGGCTAATTGTTTTGGGAGTGGGATTCTGTGTCCTTCTCCCTAAGTCTGTCTTAGTCTGGATGCTCAGCTGAAACCTATCCCATGGGTGGCCCTGTTGGTATCTAAAATACCAGTGGCATAGCTTTCAGTATCACAGCAACACAAAAGCCCCCACAACATGACAAGCTGAGTGACACATGGGGACTTTTTCTATTTACTGTACTTTTATTATCATTTTTACTGTATTTTGCATAATGAATGCATAATCACTAAGAAATCTCTTAGGCTTTTATGTCTATTACTCTGCTTATATTTACCTAATTATATTTACATGTTTTTCATTATCATGCAATTGGGTTTTCTTTTACTTTTGCTCTTTTGTCTCCTAATATTCATTACCTTTCTAGATATTCATTTACTTTTTCTTTACTCATGTAGTGACATCTTTCTCCCATCTATCTGCCCCCTTCTTAGTTCTGGCAATTCCCATCTTTACCTTCACCTAAATACTTTGTAACATCACAGCTAATTCTATATTATTGTTGCTGTTTTCTGTTCTATGGGCACTGATAGTGCAGTAGTTGGCTTTAGGTGATTTTAAGTGTAGTTGTATATCTGTTTTTGTCAGATATTATACATTTTACAGTGGTTTGTCTTCTCTGGGAGTGGTACTGAGGATTGAGATCTCAAGAGAAAGCTATTCCCTGAAAAGATCCCCAAATAAAAAAGCAAGAGATATCCATCCCTATAAATGTATGAATCACAAATAGGAAACACAAGAAACATGAAAAAGCAAGGCAACATATCTCCTCCAAAAGATCACCATTCTTTAACTACTGAATCCAAGGATACTGAAATCACTGAAATATCAGACAAAGAATTCAAAATTCCACTTTTAAAAATGATCAATGAATTCAAAGAGGACACAAACAAGCAAAGGAGCAAAGTAAGGAAATCAATACAGTACCAAGGTTAGAAAGTCCCCCACATCAAAGACAAAGCTAGCAAAACAAATGAGAAATTCAACAGGAAAATTGAGATTTTGAAAACAAATAAACAAAACAAACGGAAATGTTGAAAATGAAGAACTCAAAAAACCAAATGAAATATGCAATGGAAAGCCTCACTGGTAGACTATATGAAGCAGAAGATAGAATATCAGGGGTGGAAGACAAGGTTGAAGAAATACTATTCAAGTATCAATAAAGATAAAACATAAAAGAACATGATCACAGATTCCAAGAAAGGTCGGCTATGATCAAGAGATAAAATCTAAGAATCCAAGGAGTAGGAAAAGGTGCTGATATAAAAACTAAAGGCATAAAAAACTTATTCAATGAAGTTATGGCATAGAATTTCCTAAATCTAGTGAAATAAGTGGACATCCAACCACATGAGGCATTAGAACACCAAATAGACATGAAAATAAAAGAACCTTCCATGACAGATTATAATTAAGATGCCAAGACTACAGAAACAAGAAAATGTGTTAAAAACTGCAAGAGAAAAACCCAACTCATTTACTAATGCAAATCCATCAGAATAACTTCAGATTTGTCAGCACAAATCCTAAAATCAAGGAAAGCATAGAATGATAACTTTCAAACCCTGAAAGTAACATAATTGCCAACTAAGATTATTGTATCCAACAAAGGTAGTTAAAATTGGTGGAGAAATAAAAATCTTGCAAGATAAGCACAAACTAAAGCAATACATGACCACCAAACCAGTATTGCAGAAGATACTTAACGAAATCCTATATACATAAGACCCTTATAAGGTCTTCAGTGGCTGATTGTTTCACAATTGCTTCAAAAGTGGATTGCCACATCCTTCTCCCATTTCTGCAATGCTGCGGAATCGAACCAAGAGCTTCAGAGGGCACAATCCAGCACTCTGTTAAGTGGGCTAAACTAAAGCCATAAGACATGTTTAAAGTGTTGAAAAGTAAAGATGTCACATTGAAGACAAAGGTGCACCCTACTCATCCCGTGGTCTTTTCAGTCACATCATATGGTTGTGAAAGTTTTGCGATGAGTAAGAGAGACAAGAGAAGAACTGATGCTTTTGAATTATAGTGCTGGAGATGAATATTGAGTATACCATTGTTGTTGTTGTTGTTGTTCGGTGCCGTCAAGTGGAGTCTGACTCATAGCGACCCTATCTACACCAGATTGAAACACTTCCCGATTCTGTGCCAGGCAAACAATCTTATTTATGTTTAAGCCCATTGTTGCAGACACTGTGTCAATCCATCTGGTGGGGGGTTTTCCTCTTTTGTGTTGACCTGCCACTCTCCCAAACATGATGTCCTTCTCCAGGGATTGATCTCTTCTGACTACATGTCCAAAATATGTAAGACTCAGTTTGGTCATTCTTGCTTCCAAGGAGCACTCTGGTTGCACTTCTTCTAACACAGATTTGTTGGTTCTTTTGGCAGTCCATGGTATATTCAATAGACGTCTCCAGCACCACAATTCAAAAGCATCAATTCTTTTTCTGTCTCTCTTGTTCAATGTCCAGCTTTCACAACTATATGATGCCACTGAAAATACCATGGCATGAGTCAGACGCACCTTCGTCTTCAATGTGACATCTTTGCTTTTCAATACTCTAAAGAG